>OY992770.1:28098867-28380390 GCA_963921325.1 Logfia minima
GATATTATGCGGGATATTGATGAGATCTGTCCCTCTCCTCCCAGGTCGACAGGCAAAAGGCCACGTGCGGATGTCACTTACATTGTTTCAGACGACATTCCTACATCCAGTCGACCGCAGCACTTCTTCAACTGCTGGGCCTTCGGAGGTTCAGACTCCCGTGCATCCTCATCCTGATATTATAAAGCAACTTTTGGATCGGATGGAGGGATGCAAAAGACTGTGCACGATCAAGGCCAATCTCATTCAGTCACAAGCCGCCCTAATTGAAGCTCAAACGTCTAGAATCACACAATTAGAGGATAGGTTTAGGGAGTTTGAGACCCGGTCTATTGGTCCGGGGGAGTCTGTTCCCGTCGGTCCATCAATAGAACCAATAAGACCGGGGTCAGAGTCTGTATCTGATGATGTAGTAATTGAACCTTCTAATGAAATACCTTCTTTAGAGTACTTTCCTGTGCATCGGATTCCTGACCAACCGAGACCGTTAGCAGTTGATTATTCTTGTGCAGACCTCTCGTTTATTCAACGCATGATAAACGAAGTCAATTCGGAAAATGATAGTGATAACTTTGAAGAAGATGCTGATTTTGAGGTTGAAGAGGAAGAGCTTGATGATGATGAGTTCTATGATGATGCTCCAATTATTGAGTCAGATTCTTCTGAAGACGAAACTGATAATACTTCTGAGACTCAAGATGAAGGAACATCGGAGACTCCTATTCCTGATGATGAACCGATTGAGACTAAAACTGAAAGTCTTGCTAAATGGTGGCCACACGGAAAAGATGGAAAACAAGTGCCGGTCACCTGCAAATCATACAAAGTCACTGGAGTGTATACTGGACTGATAAAGAGTTGGAAGATCTCAAATGGATTATTTATGATCAAAAGGCTTGATGGTATCCAATATTTCAATAGATCATTCTCAAAGCTGAGCACATTGCCAAAAGGAGAAATCAATCATCTCGCTCAGCTTGCTTTGATTAATCCTTCGAAAGACGATCGTGCCAACTTCATTCAATCTACGCTTCAACGTGAAATTCGCACTAAACGGTACAGTTTCATCAAACCGACATTGGGAACAAGAATTATATATAAGAAACGGTTAGATCCTGTCACCAAACAGCCATTGATCAAAATGCGTTATCCTCCGGCTGAGTGCTTGAAGAAGATACCTCTGGAGACAGTTCCCTTGGACTTTCTAAGAAGACTTCATTACTGGGAACTGGATGCTCATACTGGTGAGGCAGTTTTGATATTTGTGCCTGATACCGAGCAACCAGAGAAGAGCTCACTTTATAACTTGAAGAAAACTCAATTCAGAGTTTTTGATCCGATGAGCTTAATAAATTTCTCTAAGAAAGATCTGAGAAAACTATTTGACAATCCGATTCGCTTCAATGAGAAGAACGTGATGAACAAGAAGTTCGCACTTCAATTTCAGAGGATTGTCAATGTGTGTGTGACACATGGAATACACGCTGGCGGTGTATTTACAGCAGGCTGGGTTTGAACGAAGATCTTGAAGACCAAGCTGAAGACACGGGGGAGTTTGTTGATGCATCTTAGAGTGTCTGTCAGTTGGTCTAGTCTGTACTGTGTCTTTAAATGAAATAGACTTAGTGAAAATTACATTTTCTGTGTACTGCGACACAAGGCTTGTGTCGCATTAGTTGTAGTTGCGACACAGTGCTTGTGTCGCATTAGTTGTAGTTGCGACACAGTGCTTGTGTCGCAGAACGGCCAGTTTTGTTTAGTATAAATATCAAAGTTAGAGATTTTTAGAAAAAAGACATTTTGCACTCACTTTATTCTCTGTATTTTGGCTGCTACACTCTCTTTGAGAGAATATTTTGGGGATTGAGTAATATAAAGTTTTATTCCATTTGTTTATCATTTTGTCCAAACTTTATATTATTTTGCTTGTGTTCTTGTCTCCTTATCCACTTGATTTGACTAAAAGATCACCCCATTGGGATCCACAACTATAATTGTTAATTAAGTTTCACAATTTAATCGTTCAATTACGATTCGTAGATTATATAAGTTCATCAATATATGTTAAACTAATTGTCTGTCATCTGTGTGATTTATACATTACAGATATGGCTAGACAATTTGCAGCTCATCACAACGTGTTGGTTGACCTAGATGTCACTGCACAAGGTGCTTCTCGTGTGGCTCAGGTTTCTCACATTCTTGGCCCGTTTAAGAATTCAATATACTATTACCGAGTCACCTGCATTATTACAGGGCCTCTTATCCCAATTCTGGGATAATATCGAGTATGATAACGTTGTGAATCCTCCAGTGATTCGGACGAGGATTAATGATCGCCCTGTAGTCTTCTCTTCCACCGATCTTCGCAACATCTTACGGTTGGGCACCGTTGAGCAAGAAGCTGGTCCAATAGTGTTTCCGTCGGACTTCATTGAGGGGGCACTAGCACGTATGGGCTACGTTGGACCCATGAGAGGATGTCATTTACTCAAAGCCCTACTGTTCAGCGAGTGGAGATTTTTGTGGCATGTATTGGTCACGATTTTTGGTCCTAAGAATGGAGGATATGATGAGCTAAGCTCTTCACTGCTATCAGCAGTACTGTCCCTGGTTTACAACAAACCATACAGTTTTTCGGATTATCTTTTTGGGGAACTCGTTCGACAGATCACGGGGGCTGTTAGATCACAATTTATGATCTACCGAGATTTTGTATGCTGATTATTCGGGCTAGTATTCCTGACTTAACGACAATTAATCCAGATCTTCACATCGATACTATTGGGCTACGAGGGTATAATGCGATATCTATGTATATCTCGCGACGTTTTGACATGCAGCCCCGGTTGACAGAATTATTTAGATTTCTGATAAATCCTCAGTACGTAACGCCACCGAATAATGGTTGGCTTGATGTTGTTGTGGCTGCGGTAGTACCTGAGCCACAAGAGCTGATCGAGGATGTTTAGGATCAAGTAACCAACCTGGGCCATAGGTGAATCCTAAAGTTGCTGCACAACTGGTGCAAGACGTGCTGGTACAACATGATGATGCAAATGATCCGATCGTGCGAGATCTCGATCAATATCTTGCTGAAGGTCCGAGCACTTCTGGACCGCCCCTAGTGGCTGGGACATTTGGTGGTGTTGGTCCGACTGGACGTGATGGCGATACTGCCTCCGATTCTGAGGATGATGCGACTCGTCCATCCGGTTCTGTATCGGGGATTCCGGCAGGAATGATACGTCAAGGGTCCAAGTTGATTATGGATCCGGCCCAGAAAGCCGCCGATCAGGATTCGGACTTCATTCTACTTGAAGAAGATAAAGATGAAGATGATGAGCAGCTTGTGGCTCGTCGTAGCAAGCGTGCTAAGCAAACTGCTTCCAGCTCAGCTGCTCCAAATCAATCACTCTCAACGCCTTCTGAGGCTGAGATGATCACAGCTATTGTTCGCCCCTCTTCACATCCGACCACAAAGTCAAGAAGGGTTGCAGCTCGATTGTTGATAGATGTAACTACTGAGATAGCTAAGAAATTGCAACCACTTGTTACCACGCCTCCATCAATCACTACTGATGCTCCTTCATCCTCACCTATGACTGATTCTGCATGCTTTCTCAGCTTGGAGTCTAGGGTTCGAGAGTTGGAGGCTGTCACCACCACACTATCTCAAAATTTGACTGAACAATCTAACGCTTACTCACTGCTGCTCAAGACCAATACCACTTTGGTAGATGATGTAGCTGATAAGCAAAGGCAGATCGACCGACTTGATCGCTTGGTCACAAACTTTCTCAGGGACAAGCCATCTCAGGGGGAGATGTTGATATATGCAGAATCCTGCAGAGAGGATGAACTAGCGAGGAAGAGATAGTGAGCTGGCTGGTCCTTTAACGACTAGTCAGCAGGCTGTTGTTCAGGGGGAGTCTGGTGCTGGTGATGGTACTGAGACTGGTGCTGGTGTTGGAACTGAATCAATGGGTGCTGATGAAGGTGAGGCTAGCTGAAACAAGATTTTGTATTTATTAAGTTTGTAATATAACTGTTCAATTAAGTTTTGGAACTTGAATGTTTGGTGATTACTCACAATACATTAATGTTTAAATTTAATGATTGACAGTATGTTTTGATATTATATGACTTTTGTAATCTTAGATTGGTTGTAATTTTATTTTATGATCAATGAAAGATTTATAAGTTTATATAATGTGCTTTAAATACACAAATAGATTAGTAAGGAAATTCTTAGATTGATTCAGGGAAATCAATGAAAGGATTTATGATATTAATGTTTATTTGTGTATGTACTTCTATAGGTTTGGGAATGCTGAATCTATCTGATTCTGAAAACGATATGCTTGATGAGATGGATGAAGATATTGATTTTGACCTAGAAGAAGGTGAATTTCGTCCACCTGATGACTGGACTTCTATTTCTGATGTTGGGTTAGACGAAGGTGTAGATCCCGATGTGAATATCGATGAACACATCGTGAGCCCATCAATGACGAAAGTAATTATTCAGGATGAAAATGGAGAAAGAGTTATTGATTTAGATGAAAATCTAGATGAATCAACTGATTCTGAATTTGAAGATGATCTTCCTGATAAGCTTAAGAATAATCTGATGTTTAGGCCTTTGAAAAAGAAGAAGGAAAATACTAGGATTAGTGAAGTTGACATCACAGGAAAGCGTGTACCGCGAAGAGGTATTATCGGATGGTACTATGATGCTGACCTGAAGCTTTTCGCTATAAAAAGATTTGACGGAGTTCAGTAGTATGAGAAAAAGCTTGCCGTCTTCAGTTCT
Organism: Logfia minima; assembly: GCA_963921325.1. Classification (NCBI taxonomy): domain Eukaryota; kingdom Viridiplantae; phylum Streptophyta; class Magnoliopsida; order Asterales; family Asteraceae; genus Logfia; species Logfia minima. The sequence goes on from OY992770.1 coordinate 28,103,684, forward strand.
TTGCATAGGTTTGAAATTCGAGACTTAGCTATATTAGAATCGAATAACCCTAGTAATGATCCATATGCTAGTTATGTTGAGAGAATAATCAAGACTGAGGTTGTTCATTGAAGTTTGAAAAGATAAAGCCAAGAGTTGGAAAAACCATTAAGTTGAAAGAACGAAGTCAGCGAACTGGAAGAAGACTAAGGAAGAAGACTTATCTAGCTGTCAAGTGTGTACAGCAAATTCCACTGAAGATAATGCCACAGAATATTTTGGGAAATCTTAAGAGTTGGCACGTTGCTTTAGAGACTGCAGAAGCTGTCATGGTTAAAGCTGATGATGAGATAGAAGGTGGAGAAAGAGAGATTATGAGAGTCTATGACCATCGACACCTGATGAATATGTCAAAGAAAGATCTGCTGAAGTTAAATCAGAACAGGATCTTGACAACTGAAGCATGGGGTGATCTTGCACGTGATTATCAGATGATGGTAAAGACATGCTTAAAGCTGAATATATTTGCAGGCAGCAAAATTTACAAGTAAAAACTAAAGACAGTATGAAGATAAAGACGCTAGAGCTATTGTCAAGGGGGAGTCTGTTGAAACATGTTTTGTGACAACAGATCTAGCTTGTAATAGGACTAGTGTAATTCTTATCAAGTTTGTACATTGGTTTTGATTTGTAAATATATGATATTAGTATGTTATTATTGTTAAATATATTGGTACTTGATAAATACACTAACCTGAGATTGCAAATTGTTAACTAAATAACAGACATCAAGAAGAGTAAGAATGTTAAGACATACTCTTTTCTTGTCCGTTTGAACCTCGGCCATATGTGTGACAAACTCGTTTGGACTCATATCTTCAGTTGAGTCGATAAATAACACATCTTCATCATTTACTTTGACTTCAGTTACAGGTAGCTTTGTCACAACATGTTCATCAATATTAGCATCGACATCTGGTATGATATCATCATCTGACCTCCAATATGCAACCTCTTTAGCCAATATTTATCCTTACTCTAACTCAGACTCACTACTATCATACACATCCAGATTGAGAACTGCTTCAATAGTGTCAGTCTCTGTCTACTATCTCAGAGACTGTTGTTCGTGTAGTAGAGTCAGTTTTTACTGACTCTATTTTAGAACTTGACTCATCGTTGGTACCTGACTCAGCTTTCTCTGATTTGGTCGACATAGTGATGTTTACCATCTCAGAGATTGCTGAAGAAATAGAAGAGTAATTCCCATTTGATAACTCAAATTCATTTGATAAAAATGAATAATTATGATTAAAAGGTGGAGGAACTTCAATGTATCCCACTCCACAATGATCTGAGGGCTGTTTTTGAACATTTAACGGACTATCTAAGGTTTCAACTGAAAATCTTCTTATGTCAAGTTTATTTAACGGACTGTTTTTGAACAATCCTAACCTTAGCGTTTGCTAGTTCTTTTTCCTTATTTGAAGACTATTAGTTAAATCTAAAACATGCTCACGAGCTAAGTCAAATATTTGACTATGCTCGTTCACTTTGTCTTTTAAAACTATTAAATCCTTTGCATCCAAGTTGGCCATATAAGCAATGAAGTCCTTTGTACTTATAGTATCAGTAGACTCCAGCCTTATAACCCTGGTGTCTGAAGCAGGTAACTCTCTCTCAGTTTTCTTCTCAATAGCACCCTTTTGATCTGCCTCATCAATTTTGTGGTCACGAATTCCTGACGCTCTTCAACAGGTGTACTCCAATCATATGAACCGTCTTGTGTTTTAGTAACTAAGGCTCTGGAATGTGTACTATTCCTGAGTATTGATCACTAGTAGACGTCCGTTGAGCTTTTACATATAGATTCTTCAAAACATATTGTAGTAGGAAGTGTCGCAGGTCTGTGTAGGAACAAGTATAAATACCTCAGCAAGTTGTTATTTTAGGTAACGCTTTTGAGCTTTTACAGATAGATTCTTCAAAACAGATAGTTGAGTTAAGAGAGAGTTTGAGAGAGAGCTTTATTTTGTAATCGTTATTGAATATCAATTTTAGAAATCATTTGATTTAAAAAAAAATTAAAATTACAAATGACGATGCGCGTTTCTATTTATAGACTTCTAATATATGCGACAATCTACAATTGTCGCAACATGCGACAAACGCAGACTGTCGCACAAACCATAAACTATCGCATATATATACAAAATATTCCTAAGTATTTCAAGTTCAAGCAAGATGTCTGACCAACTACTTGTACCAACAAACTCCCCCTTGTCAGCAGCTTGATTGATTTCTTTCATTCTTCAGCTCCAGCTACAAGGAAGATGACTTCCAGCATGTATTCCTTTCTCTACACACACCTCAACCACCTTTTGAAATTTTATGGCTTCATGCTTCTCATCAATACGAAACATAATTGTATTATCTTTAGTCTATGTAGATCTTGTTTAGCCAAATTTATTAAACTGATTGGATCATAAACATAAACCCATTATGTCTTTTCATAATCGGAGGATACACAATCTTGACTAATGGTTTGTTTGTGATGTGACTTATCTTATTATTCTAAACTTTTCAATGTATTCTTTTTTTTCTTTGAGGTTTTGCAACCGCACAACTATTATATCGACTTTCTCAATGTTTTCATACTTGCAGATAAGTAAAAAGTCTGAGGACCTTTTACTAATCCGCAAGTATAAAAATATTGACAAAGTCCATACAACACTTCTGCAGTTGTAACACCTTGAAGATAAAGAAAATACATTCGAAGTTTAATTCATGAATGTAACGCCTGAAGAATACCTTTTACTTATCCGCCAACTATATCTTCTTTCGGGTGTCACAGTCATGAATTAAACTTTGAATGCATTCTTTTTTTTCTTTGAGGTTTTGCAACCGCACAATTATTGTATCGACTTTCTCAATGTTTTCATAGTTACAGAAAAGATCAAAGAGAGTAGGGCTAACTCATGTCAAGGGACGTCTACTAGTGATCAATACTCAGTGAACAGTACACATTACAAAGCATTGGTTACTCAAACACAGGATGGGTCATATGATTGGAGTACACATGTTGAAGAACCTTAAGCATTCGTGGCCATAATTGATGAGGCAGATCAAAAGGATGCTAGTGAGAAGAAGACTGAGAGAGGGTTACCTGCTTCAGAGACCAGGATTATAAGGCTAGAGTCAACTGATACTATGAGTACAAAGGACTTCATTGCATATATGGCCAACTTGGATGCTGAGAAGCGTAAGGTACTGTTAAACTTAGATTCTGTAGTTAATGTTTGTGTTTTATGTACTAACTTTGCAGAGCAGGCTGAGAATTTAATAGAGTCATCAAAAATGATGTTAGCTCAATTAAATGCTTTAAAAGAAGAAAACACAATTTTAAAACTGAGAAATTCTGAGTTAGTTAATAAAGCTAAATCTTATGCAAAAGATTTAATCACTCTAAAAGATCGAGTCAACGAGCAGAGTCAAATAATTGATTTAGCTCGTGAGCATGTTTTGGATTTAACTAAACAGTCTTCAAATAAAGAAAAAGAACTAGCAAACGCTAAGGTCAGAATTGTTGATCTTAATATGAAAATTTAACTAAAAAGATTTTCAGTTGAAACCTTAGATAATCTATTAAATGTACGAGAAGTTGAGTCTACTACACGACCAGCAGTCTCTGAGATGGTAAACATCACCGAGTCGACCAAGTCAGAGAGAGCTGAGTCAGGGACCAATGAGGAGTCAAAAACTAAAATTTGAGTTTGTTAGACCTAAAATAGAAGATGTTAAGAATAAAAATGTAAAAGGTAAACAAACATAATCGAAACACCCAATGAATCTCAAGGCTCATAAGAAAGCCTGGGAGACGCGTTTGTGCTTCATGTGCCATCAAAAGGGACATGTAGCAAGTGTGTGTCAATGTAAGAAATCAAAAGTTTCGACAATTGATAGTCCAAGGAGCACTTCTCCTGAAACAAGAAGCTCAAATGGAGAATCAATTGGGTCGAAACTTTCAAAACGTTTTAACAACCCCAACAAAAGTTTTTCTAACCAGCTAGTAGTAATAGGAATTTTCATAATTCGAATTAAAACTATAAATCTAGGGTTATATCTACTTCAAACCAAAGGCCAGTTAATCAGAGACGTTTCTAAAAGTCTCAGCTAGTGTCTCAGTTTCTAAGATGTACAAGTGCAAATCTTATTTTATATCTAACATGTAGTTTAAGTGGTGAGAACCACTTATACAAAGAATGCCTGAGAAACACACACACCACATCCACCTCATTCAACACAGACTTGCATTCTCATGAGTTTGGTAACATAATTCCTTCAATTCCTACACCTACCCAATCTTTTAAATCTTCTCTTCCAATCATTTCTTACCTATCATCGTCCAAGACCAACGAAGAGTTTGTTCTAGAAGAACTTTCCGAACCTCTACAACTCGAAACTACTGGATAGAGTGACGAGTATGACATAGTAGACGAAGAAATGGAGAAGGAGAGATCGGAGGAGGAGATTTACACAGAAGACTCTGCTTCACAGGCACTGGAGGAATGCACACCAACTCTAAGTAGTGAACCCACCCAATTCAAATCGACGTGGTTGAACACATCCCACAACTAGTTGTGGTTGATTGTATCCCACATATCCCTTCAAATGATTCATTACCTGATCTAATGGATTCTTGTATTACCTTAGAGCCAAACCCCCAAGTATTTGATGATAATGTTGCTATGAGATTGGAGATGTTAATGGACATTGTCCCACCTCCATGCCCAGAGTACAACATTTTCATCAAACAAGAGACCATAGGAAGCAAGGTTGGTTTTGTGTCAGAGGCACCCTGCAAACCATCACTCCACCACATAATGACTTACACGTCATGGAGTGATGATGACCTCTTTGACTAAGCCACTCCTTAAACCCAAACCAAGGAGGTAGGAGAAAGTAGGAGCTTTGTTAAAATTCTAGTAAAACAAATCACTTTACTTCGACCCATTATCTCTGATTGGACATACCCTAGCCATAACCTGCTTTAACCCTTTAGGTAAGGACCAATATTACCACTTGTGTCTATTGACGGATGTAAGGGAGCCTCCTCTATTTCAAGAAACAAGAATACCATTTTCAAGGTCTCTAGTCAAACTATGTCGCTTTGTTGTACGAAAGTGCAGACCTGTCACCTCTGGTTTGATTTTAGATTTGTTAGGCTCTAACTCTAGTCTAGTCTCTTCACATGTACAAAAGTACATTGCTCTTAATATAAAGGACTTGACTTTAGAGATGAAATTTTAGTTAAAAACATCCATTACATGGAATTCTGGACTTTCTTGATTCTAAGGGTATATCAAATGTGAGATACATAGTTAATCGTGAACAATAACTAAATGCGTACTTAAAAATTCTGAGTGTTGACTACTTAAGTGGACAACAATACCAGTAATCGTCATGAACTATAAATTACATACATAATACCAAGGAATAATTCAATTCCTAACTATGTATCGTACTCATTATGGCTAATATGATCTTCATAACAGTGACTCTCCCAAAAAGAATGTGCTTTTTAATATGAATAATTTCATATTTGTTTGCTTATTTTTAGTTATTTTTTCATTTTAAATTGTACACATTTAAGTTCTTACTAAATGGGGAGATAATTACTTTTGATTGTTTAACTCTTCGATTGGAGAAACAACTCGAATGCGATTTATTCAAAGCCTAGATATGACCAAGCATTGAATCTAGAAGATCTAAATTCAAGGAGGATATTGGGGGTTTGCGTATAAACAGACCGAGAGTGATGATGAAAGTGATGATGAAGATGAAATTCCACAGTTGGATAGATCTAATCATACTTGGATCTCACTTAGGGTCTCGTTTTACTACGGATAAAGGCAAACATAAGTTAAATGAAGACGATGATTATCCATTGCAAGATGACGATGATGATTCTGATAATGATACCTCATTATTCACTAGAAGGTCCAACAAGAAGAAATCTAGTGGGGTTATCATTAGTGAGCCGACTGCCTAATCCACAACCATCACCACACCCACCATTACAATAACAATTCCAACTGCACCTATTACAACTATTTCACTATAGCTTAGGCGGCGTTCAATCCTTTGTTGAAGAGCGCGGCAGCTCAGGGGGAGAAGCCTGGCAGGGGGTGAAGACTGGTTGTAAAGAGGATGTGTTGTGACAGACGATGATCCTAGTGACCAAACAATGTGAGTTGTCTAACTCTTCAACTGGAAGACTTGGTACGCTTGAACAGGGTAAGGGGGAGTCTAATCAATCTAACAGAGAGAGATACCATCGAACTGACAAGTTTAATAGTGAAAATCAGAGTTAGAGAATACCTTCAGAAGTCTAGTTCAGAAAATGAAGAAATGTCTGAAGGTAAATTGTAGTGATAGACCGAGAGGATTTAAGATCTGAAAAAGATGATTCCTAAAGGTAAGCTACAAAAGTTGTTGAGGATGTATGACATGATTCGATGAAGATGTCAGAAGCTAGAGATAGTTAGAGACATGAAGATTGAAGATGTCAGAGGGTGTTGAAGACTTTGTGGAAAAGGTGTTTTATACAAGAAGACAAAAGAGCTTAATAGAATCAAGATCGCAGGCAACTCGGGTGACAACATATCCGGTGAAACCAGAGCTATTGTCAAGGGGGAGTCTGTTGGTGCATGTTTTGTGACAACAACTTCTAGTTTGTAATAGTTAGGTTTAGAAGTCATTTTGTTAATCATTGTAATCGTTAACTTAAGTTTTGGATGTGTATTTTGTAGGTTCGTACGAACTTACAGGTTCGTACGAACTTACAGGTTCGTACGAACTTAGAGTAGGTACGAATTTAGTAAGCTCGTACGAACTTGAAGTACGTACGAACTTAGTAAGTTCGTACGAACTTAGAAGCAGCTAAGTTCGTACGAACTTGACTGCCTATAAATACACATGTCCGAAAATAGGTTTTTAAGTGGTTTTTAGGGTTTAGGAACTGAGTTTCCAGCTTAGTTCGAATACTCTGTGTATGTTCGAATGTAACTTCGTTTACATTCAATAAAAGTGATATTTACACATTTGTTTGTCTCGTTTGTTATTGTTTAGTGTAATCGAGGATTTCGCACTCGATTATACCATATTACCTCGTAGATCCGACCCCAAGGGGACTTTCACTCCTCAACAAAATTGACTTGTTGTAGCGTTATTTTCCCATTAGTAACATTTCCTGATCTCGTGATTTGTCCTCCCTTTACTCCAGCAAAGTTTACATGACCCCCTTTCTTTTCCACAAAATCCACCATGATCTGCCTTTCCCCTGTCATGTGCCTGGAGCAACCGCTGTCTACGTACCACCAGTTAATGGCACGTCTTGTCAACTCCTGCACTCAAGAAATAAACATTAGTTATCAAGGGGGACCCAAGCCACGACGGTCTTGGGTCGGCCATTTTCCTCAAATGTGAACTCTTTCAAGTAACCATCTCTTTTATCTTAAGACTTGGATACTGAAGTAGTTACACGTGGAGGTGAATGGTGGGTCTTTCCCCTAGCCTTCTTTCAGGAGACTTTTGATATACTCTCTGATTGACTAGCCGTGGGTTAGATGTCGATCTCACCTCAGTTGGATAAGTGTAATTTGAATTGTTATAACTTCTATTAGTATTATCCTGATTAGAACTATTTCGTTTGGGGTATGAAAACGTTGTGAAGTTCTCAACCTAATAGATTTTCCAGTAGAACTTCCTGATTAGAACTATTTCCTTGGACTATCATCCATTGAGAACTTCACTGGTTGGAAACGAGGTTGAAATCTTTGAAATTTTGATAATTGTTTATCTCCCCCATTTCAAACCACGTTTTCAACAATTTCGTTAATTTGAAGTTCATTACGAAAAAGATTTGCCATTTTCTTGTTTACACTAGTTATCTCAGGCGTGTTAACGTTTTTAGCCTGAGAACTACTCACTTTAATAGGTGATTGGTCTTTCTTCACCTGCGTTGGTTTGACTCATGTACTTTTGTTTGGACAAATACTTGCCACGTGTCCCTTTTGGTGACACACGAAGCACGAACGTTTTACCAAAGCTTTCTTAGGAGCTTTGGTATTGGTTTGATTTTCTAAATTATTAGAAGTCAGAGAAGAGACCGGTTCTAATTGTTTACCCATATCTTTTTGGTCAAATTCAAGTTTTGGATCAACAATTTCAACACTAGTTTTAGACTCTTCCTTTTCTGAGTGTAACTCCATTACTCCCTTACTTTCAAAAGACACTTTCTTTTTCAAAATTGTTTTGGGAGTCGTGGAAGTCTCAGTAGCAGTTGATTCTTTTCCATTATTTATAGTCTCAACTTTCTCTAACTTAGTCAACTCAGTACTATTTACCAAGTCAGGGACTGCTGAGTGAATGGTAGAATCAACAACTTATGACAGCTCAGGTTCAGTTGTTAAGTATGTATAATTATGGTTATATGGTGGAGGGACTTCATTATATCCCATTCGACGATGGTCTCCTGGCTGTTTTCCAACAGTTAACAGGGTGTCTAAGGTTTCAACGGAGAATCTTCTAAGTTCAATTTTCCGATTAAGATCTGTAATTCTAACCCTAGCATCTGCTAATTCTTTTTCCTTTTCTGAAGTTGTTCCTAGTTAAGTCAGATACATGTTCTCGAGCTAAATCTATTATTTGACTCTGCTTAGTAACTGTATCTCTTAATTTTTTAATGTCTTCATTATCAGATTTTAACTTAACTATTAATTCAGAATTTCTTTGTTTTAATGCTGCATTTTCTTCCTTTGAGTGATTAAGCTGAGCTGTCATCCAGTTAGATGATTTTATCAATTTCTCAGCTTCACCTTCAAGGTTAGTACATAATAGACATGCATTAACTACATAATCCAAATTCAATAATACCTTATGCTTTTCAGCATCCAGACTAGCCATATATGTGATGAAGTCCTTTGTACTCATCGTGTCAGTCTTTTCTAGTCTCACAACCCTAGTCTCTGAAGCATGTACTATTTTCTCAATTGTCAGCTCTTCCTCATCCTCTGTATCAGTGACTACCAATCCATCCCTCTGTTCACCATCTATCAAAGCCATGAACGCTTGAGGTTCATCAACATAGTTATTCCAGTCATATGAACCATCTTGAGTTTAAACAACTGTTGGTACACTTTGTGTGACAACAGCTTCTAGTTTCGTAATTAGTCATTTTGTTTATCTTTGTAATTGTAAATGTTTAAGTTTGTCTAAGTAGGTATGTAAGTTCGTACGAACTTAAAGTAGGTACGAACTTAGATACATACGAACTTAGGACATACGAACTTAGACATACGAACTTGTCTAAGTTCGTACGAACTTACCTAAGTTCGTATGGGCCTGGACATGGGCTAAGTTCGTAGGGCCCAGCCCATACGAACTTGAGCTCAATATAAGTCAATGTTCGTACGAATTTAGCAATAAGTTTGGAGAGCAGATTTTCAGTTGTCTTGTGTGAGAAAGAAAACGTTTGTATTGAGAGTTTAGTCTTGATTGAATGTAAAGATTGGTTATATTCAATAAAGACGTGTTTATTAGTGTTCTTTACATATTCGCGATAAATTGTTGATTATCGTTAGGTATATTCAAGGATTCCGCACTTGTTTATACTTGAATATCTCGTAGATCCAGAACCCAGGAACCTACAAGTGGTATCAGAGCCTTTAAACAATTCGTTTTAAGGTTAGGGATATTGAAACGATAAAGAACGATCGATCACGAACGATTTTGACGTTAAAATCTCTGATTTTCACGTTCAAAAGTGTTAAAGTTCACTAATTAGGTGTTTAGATTCGAAAACGGCGCATTTTGATAGCCCAGATTCGAAAATTTGCGAATTAGGGTTTTGACAGTTCGTCGTACGAACCTACTGTATACGTACGAACCTACTATATTCGTACAAACCTAGAGTCTCCTACGAGCTTACTGACATCTGTAAGTTCGTACGAACTTAGACCATTCGAACTTACTCAAGTTCGTTGACCATTCGAACTTACATAACTTCGTTTGACCTTCGAACTTACTTAAATTCGTACACTTTTGTTGACCTTCGAACCTACCAGTAACTTTTATAGAATTCGAAAAAAAAAAAAAAAAAAAAAAAAAAAAAATTTGGCGGGAAATTTCTAAAAATTTTCTTTCATCTAAAGTTGAATTTAGGCTTACCTTTGTCTAACTTTGGTTTGAGAAAAATTTCAATTTTACACAGAAAATTTTCGAGAAATTTTTTGGAGGGAAATTCGGTACTATTTAAATTACGATGTCGAATCTAAACAAACTTATAGAGATGGACCATGAAGTTGGGAAATCTACTTCTCCACCAAAACTGCTAAAGGCTGAAGATTATTTTTGGTGGAAAGAGCGCTTTGAATCATTTGCTAAATACAATGATGTTAAGATGTGGATCTGCATAAGTGAAGGATATGATGCACCTACCTATGACTTTAACGGAAAACCAAAGGTGTATTCTTATTCAGCCATGAAAGATGAAGATAAACGTATGTATGAGGCAGAGAATAAAGCGCTATCTGCTCTTACTATGTGCTTGCCTCAAGAGATCAAGCATACATTTCCTAAATACAATACTTCTCAGGAGCTTTGGTTAGCTTTAGAGAAGCGATTTGAAGGAAATGAACAGATTAAGGAGAACAGAGCAGATTTGCTTACAAAACAGTTTTATGTTTTTAAGCATCTAAACGGCGAGTCATTAGAAGATATCATCACTAGATATTATCACTTAATGACTGAGATGAACAATATAGGACTCAAATTCACTGACATTGTCAAGAATAATAAACTTCTAGAAGCGTTACCTGCTAAATGGGATATCTACTCTTTATTGATTAAAGAGAGCAGTGATTACAAGACACTAACGCTTGAAGAGGTTGTAGGGAAACTGAGAGTGTATGACTTGAACATGAAGAAGAAAGAGACGGGATCTGATCAGGTTCAAGATCCCAGTGTTTATCACGGGACCAAGTCTGATTCTACTTCATCTACAAGTAATGGAGTAACAGCTTTCTTTACTGGAGAGTCCGAAACAAATAATGTTATCAGAAATTCTGACGGCAGTGTTTGTTATATTGCTTCATCTGGAGATTCAGGCAAAGATAGGAACCCAACATCTAGAATCACTCAAGGGTTCAAATCAATGTCTATGAGCATGAAGTCAGCTGAGAATCATCTTGCGATGCTTGCATCATTTGTGGCATCTCACGAAAACTTCATTCAGGGAAAGATCACTGATCCTGCGATGCTTACTGAGGACTATGATCAGATTGATCCTGATGATTTGGAAGAGATGGACTTACAATGGCAAATGGCTATGATCGCAAGAAGAACACAAAGGTTCATGAATCGCACTGGTCGGAAGTTTGTAGGAGGAAAAGTTGGTTTTGATAAGACCAAAATCAAATGCTATAACTGTGATGGTTTCGGGCACTTTGCACGGGAATGTCAAAGACCAATGAGAGAACTGGCTTCGCACCAGGGAAGACCGGGATACTCGTTTCAAGGAACATCTGGAGGAACTTTTAACTCTGGAAATACTTCAAACTCCAGAGCTTTGGTGGTTCAAAATCAAGAAGGTTCTTATGATTGGAGTACTCAAGTGAAAGAATCTCAGGCATTTATGGCATCAGTGGACGGGGAAATGTCTGAGAACACAGTTAAGGATGATTCAGAGAACGCTGAAGAGCAGAGGGCTGAGGATGAAGTATCTACTTCAGAGACCAGGATTGTCAAGCTAGAAACAACTGATACAATGAGTACGAGGGATTTCATAGCGTACATGGCAAACTTGGATGCTGAGAAGCATAAGGTATTTTTAAATTTAGAATCTGTTGTAAATGCATGTGTATTATGTACTAACTTTGCAGAGCAGGCTGAAAAGTTAATGGAATCATCAAATTCTGTGACTGCTCAGTTAAACTTATTGAAAGAAGAAAACTCAATCTTAAGACATAGAAATACTGAGTTGGTTAATAAATCAAATTCTGATGAAAAAGATTTAAAATTTTTAAAAGATACATTTAACGAGCAGCGTCAAATAATTGACTTGGCTCATGAACATGTATCAGATTTAACCAAACAGTGTTCTGAAAAAGAAAAGGAATTAGCAGATGCTAAAGTGAAAATTGCTGAACTTCATCAGAAACTTGAGATGAGACGCTTCTCAATTGACACTCTAGACAATACGCTAAGTGTTCAAAAATCGCCATATGATCATAGTGGAGTGGGATACCATGAAGTACCCCCACCATTCAATCATAATTATTCTTTCATTAATACACCTGAGCTGTCACAAGAAACTGACTCTATTAATCAATCAGCGGTCTCTGAAAAGTTTGGAACAAAGAGAGCTGAGTCTGGTTCTGCTACTGATATCTTAAAATCTGAAACTTCCATGACATCTAAAACCACTCTTAAAAAGAAAGTTTCTTTCGAAAATAAGGGTGTGTTGGAAGTAAATCTAGAACCTAAACACAGTATTAAGTTTGTGAAACCTACATCTGAAAATGTTCATGACCAAGGTAAACAAACAGAACACGACTCATCTCCAACTTTACCTAATTTGGACAAACAAAAGTGTCTCAAGGCTCCTAAAAAGGCCTCGGAGAAACTTTCTTGCTTTTTATGTCACCAAAAGGGACATGTAGTAAGTATATGTCCAAACAAAGGTAAAGACATAGCATTAACAAAGGTGAAGAAAGACCAATCACCTGTTAAAGCTAGCACTTCTCAAGCAAAGTTAAATACATCACCTGAGAAGACTAGCGTAAACAAGAACATGGCAAGTGTTTTCCAGGATGAAATTAAAATTAAAATTAAGGAAAATGCTGAAACATCGAGTAAAACTGGAATAGGTTATCAGAGAACTCCTAGTTTTCAGAGATCTCAACCACGTTTTACTCCAGTGAAGTTTTCGATAAATGATAGTCCTCGGACCACTACTCCTTCTAAAGGAAGTTATTCGGGAAAAACCATTCGATCGAAAACTCCACAACGTTTTCAAACACTAAATAAAAGTATTTCTAACAAACATAGTAATAATAGGAATTCTCAGAATTCAAACTATCAATCTAATGTTAGATCTACATCAAACCCAAGGCAAGTAAGTCAGAGACTATTTCGAAAGTCTCCGGAACGAACGCCTAGTGGAAGTTCCTCCCATTCCTCAACTAGTAAGAATTCTAGAGAATCCAAGTCTCTTGAAAAGAGAGATGGATATCTAAAAGAATTCTCATTTGTTGATAAGGATGGCCGACCCAAGACCGTGGTGGCTTGGGTCCCCCTTAATACCTAATGATTTTCATTTTTGGTGCAGGAGCTAATAAGACGAGCTAGGAACTGGTGGTATGTTGATAGCGGTTGCTCCAGGCACATGACGGGGGAAAGGCAGCTTTTGGTGGATTTTGCACCTAAAAGGGGAGGCCATGTAAACTTTGCAGGCGCAAAAGGAGGACAAATCACGGGATCAGGATCTGTCACTAATGGGAAAATAACGCTAGAGCAAGTCAACTATGTTGAGGAGCTGAAGCATAATATCATGAGTGTTTCTCAGATTTGTGACAAAGAACATTCTGTTCATTTCACAGATAGAGAAGCCTTGATCCTGAAACCCGGATTTGTGATACCTGACGAGTGGATTATCATGAGGGCACCAAGAAAAAACGATACTTATGTGATGGACATGAGTGTCGCAGAACCTTCTACGGCGTCAACATGTTTATTATCCAAAGCTTCGGAGCTTGAGTCACAATTATGGCATAGGAGAATGGCACATCTGCATTTTCGGAAGATGAATTTCTTGGTCCGACATGGTTTAGTACAGGGTGTTCCGTTGCAGAGTTTCGGGCTAGAAGACAAGTGTGTGCCGTGTCTGAAAGGGAAACAGCATAAGAAGTCTCACAAGTCTAAAACTCATAACTCCATTGCCACATCATTTGAGCTCCTTCACATGGATCTTTTCGGACCGGTGACTGCAAGGAGCATCGGTGGTAAACATTACTGTTTAGTTGTGACCGATGACTACTCACGATTTTCTTGGGTATTTTTCTTGGGTACCAAGGATGAGACAGCACCGACGCTGATGAACTTCTTCACCCAGGTAAAGCACCAGTATAATCGAGGAGTAAAGAAGATAAGGAGCGATAATGGCACAGAGTTCAAGAACACACTGTTGAACGTCTATTGCTTAAGCAAGGGAATTCAGCATCAGTTCAGTGCTCCCTATGAGCCACAGCAGAATGGAGTCGCAGAAAGAAAAAATCGGACATTGATTGAAGCAGCACGGACAGTGCTAGCTGATTCAAAACTTCCCGTCATTTTCTGGGGGGAAGCCGTGAATACAGCCTGTCACGTCTTCAATAGGGTTTTAACTGTTAAAAGACTTAACAAAACCTGTTATGAACTTTTACACGGTCGAAAACCGAATCTACTAGGTTATGAACCGTTTGGTGTTCCATGTACCTTATTGAAAACCAGGAATCAACCGAAATTTGGTGAACGGGCTGACGAAGGATTCTTCCTAGGTTATGTTGCTGGTTCACCTAACAAACGGATTTACAACAAGACGACTGGTCGTGTTGAGATTGTCTTTAACATTGAAGTCACAACACACTCACCAGCAGATCACATAGGACCCGAGTGGTTATTTAACTATGATGTTGTCTTCAAGTCATTCAATGTTCCTCTCCTAAGTGATAGTGGCACTTCGGGATTGGAATATTCAATTCTGGATGATGATGCTGACGGTTCAGCACCAAGATCCAGTATTTCATGTTCCGACACTTCAACAGGTAACGGAAAAGCAATTATTCAAGAGCAGATAGAAGATGTTGATCCGCGTTCGAATGAACAACCTTCAACTTCAGCAGCTACAAGTTCCGACAAAGTCCTTTTCGAAGAAGATGTAACAACTGAGGGGGAGATAGGGTCAAACCTTGAATCTGATATACCTGTTGATACTACTGTCTCGACACGAGTTAACAAAGATCATCCAATTGAGAATATCATTGGTGATCCTAGTTCAAGTGTAAAGACACGTAGAGGTATTATTGAAAGCACTAGTCTTTATGTATCCATCCAAGACTCTGGGATAATACATAAATGTCTATATAGTTGCTTTATCTCTCAAGTAGAGCCGAAGAATGTTCAGATGGCTCTAAAAGACAACTCATGGGTCGAGGCAATGCAAGAGGAGCTTGCACAGTTCAAAAAGCTCAAGGTATGGGAGCTTGTTGATCTACCTAAGGGAGAGTTTGCGATAGGCACCAAATGGGTGTTTAAGTGCAAACGTGATGATCGCGGGATTATCACAAGGAACAAGGCCAGATTGGTGGTCAAGGGATTTAATCAGCAGGAAGGGATAGATTATACAGAGGTTTTTGCCCCGGTAGCAAGGCTGGAAGCCATTCGACTATTTCTGGCATATGCTGCGTACAAAAAGATGAAAGTCTATCAGCTGGACGTCAAGAGCGCCTTCCTGTATGGGAAAGTACAAGAATTAGTGTATGTCGAACAACCGCCAGGGTTCTTGGATCCAAACCATCCAGACCGGGTCTATAAATTGGACAAGGCTCTGTATGGATTGCATCAAGCACCTCGGGCCTGGTATGAGACACTGTCTACCTATCTCTTGGACAATGGGTTCAAGAGAGGCAAGATAGACAGTACACTATTCATTCAATGGAAAAATTTCTTACTTGTACAGGTCTACGTCGATGACATCATCTTTGGGTCATCTGACGAGAACATGTGCAGAGAGTTTGAGCAGGTAATGAAGCGGAAGTTCGAGATGAGTGCTATGGGGGAGCTGAACTTCTTCTTAGGATTACAAGTGGATCAAAAGAAAGACGGGTTTTTCATTCATCAGACCAAGTACGTGCATGAAATGCTTGCACGGTTTGCTATGGAAGACTGTTCGTCATTCAGTACTCCAATTCCCGTAAACCACAACCTTGGACCAGATACAGAGAGTTCCGAAGACGTGGATCCAACTCAGTATCGGGCGATTATCGGATCGCTCATGTATTTAACTGCTTCACGACCTGACATAACGTTTGCTGTTTGTTTGTGTGCTCGATTTCAGGCTAACCCAAAGGAATCTCACATGAAGGCTGCGAAGAGGATATTGCGATATCTAAAGGGAAAACCGAAGTTCGGTCTTTGGTATCCCTCCGGAGGCAATTTTGACTTCGTGGCTTACACTGACTCCGATTATGGAGGGTGTAATCAGAACAGGAAATCCACCAGTGGAGGATGTCAACTTTTAGGAGGTCGCATTGTCTCTTGGCAATGCAAGAAACAAACCTCAGTCGCCATCTCAACCTGCGAGGCTGAGTATGTCGCAGCCGGTAGTTGTTGTTCACAGATTTTGTGGATACAACAACAGCTCCGCGACTATGGTTTAAATCTAACTAATACCCCTATGATGATAGACAATCAATCCACCATTTCCATAACTAATAATCCTGTTAAGCATAGTAAAACGAAACATATAGATATTCGACATCACTTTATTCGTGACTGTGCTGAAAAACAGATGATTAAATTAGTTCAAATTCCCACTGATGATAATCTTGCTGACTTGTATACTAAGGCTTTTGATAGATCACGCTTTGAGTTGTTAGTTCAACTCAATGGTATGATCAATCCTGAATAATGTATCTTCCTTACGAACACTATCCATAGTTTAGTTTCTATTTTTAGTAAGTTATGAAAAATATCAAAACTTGAGTGTCACTGAACTAAAGGCAACGAAATGATGACAACATTACCCATGCCTAGAACATTAAATATGTGTGGCTTTCAGATGCAGTACATACACAGTCCAATGTACCTTAATTATCAACGTAACTAATAGCTTCATCATACGATGTATCGGTAGGCATACGACATAACGGTTTTCAAGTACTTAATCAATATTAACTAATACGATTAGTCTATGCAATCTCTATTTTGATGTATGACAGTAAGTCTTAATTCTTAGGAGATAGACTGTACCTGACTACATGTTATTGGATAATATAAACCAATTCATCTGGGGGGTTCACTGACTGTTTCTTTTGCTACTTCTTGAAACATGTTGACCTAGACTCAGTCAGTGTATCCTATAAATAGAGCAACCTCGACCGCGAAACAAGAATACCGTTTTCAAGGTCTCTAGTCAAACTATGTCGCTTTGTTGTACGTAAGTACAGACCTGTCACCTCTGGTTTGATTTTAGATTTGACTGTCTCTAACCCTAGTCTTGTCCTATAGCTGCAACATGTACTCATGTACATTGCTTAAAAATGAACAAGGACTTGACTTTAAAGATGACATTCAGATAAAACATCCAATACATGGAATTCTAGACTTTCTTGATTCTAAGGGTATATCAAATGTGAGATACATAGTTAATCATGAATAATAACTAACCGTGTACTTGAACATTCTGCGTGTTGACTGCTTAAGTGGACAACAATACCGATAATCGTCTTGAACTATAAATTACATACATAATAACAATGGAATAACTCAATTCCTAACTGTGTATCGTACGCATTATGGCTAATACGATCTTTGTCTCAGTGACTCTCACAAAAAGAATGTAAATTTCAATATGAATAATTTCATATTTGTTTTAATTTTTCTAGTTCATTAGTATTTTCCACATTTTCGTTCTTTCTGTTCGGGAGATCTTTATTTTTGATTGGTCACAACCCTGTGATTCATTAAACTGCCTAAGTATTACTGCGCGTAGCTACTTGATTCATTAACTTGCCGACCCTACTACAAGTTCATGAAAATAAAGTAAAATATACCGAGTTTGTCATTGTATTACCTTATTGCAGGTTTCTATCTTGACTAACTAGTATACTTCACTTTATGTGCACCTGTATTTGGTTTGTTCTTGTATGTCTTACAGATTTGAAGTCGGTAATGCTAATGATTCTGCTGATGATACCTTATTACTGCCTAGAAGGTCCACAAGAAGACGATCTAGTCGAGTTATCATTAGTGAGCACGCTATCCAACCCACACCCACCGCCATACCCACACCCACAACAGTTTCAACTGCACCTATTGCAACTATCTCACCATATGACCTCGCCGTTGCTTAGGGGGAGAAACATTCCTTGTTGAAGCGCGCGGCAGCTCAGGGGGAGAAAACTGATCCTAAAGGGGGAAGACCGATCCTAAGGAGAGAAGACTGGTTACTTCAACTAAACGATAGGAGAAGAAGACTGGTTTGGTTGTAAAGAGGTGGAGCTGAAAAGAAACTGGAAGACTAGACAGAGACAATGATCCCAGTATACCAAATAATGGTCATCAAAATGATCTTCAAAGGAAATGGAATGTAAGCTGTTTAACTCTTCAACATGAAGACTTACTACACAGCAGTGACAAATGGAATGTGAGCTGCCTAACTCTTCAATTGGAAGGTTCGGTACGCTTGAACAGGTTAAGGGGGAGTCTAGTCAACATCTGATAAAGCTTTATGAAACTACAGAGATAGTTGAAGACATGAAAGCTGAAGATATCAGAAGATTGTGAAAGATTTGTGTTGAAAAGGGTATGTATGTTGGTCGCCATTGAAGATTACAAAGATTAAAGACTGAAGACAACTAGAGCTATTGTCAAGGGGGAGTCTGTTGGTACACTTTGTGTGACAACAGCTTCTAGTTTCGTAATTAGTCATTTTGTTTATCTTTGTAATTGTAAATGTTTAAGTTTGTCTAAGTAGGTATGTAAGTTCGTACGAACTTAAAGTAGGTACGAACTTAGATACATACGAACTTAGGACATACGAACTTAGACATACGAACTTGTCTAAGTTCGTACGAACTTACCTAAGTTCGTATGGGCCTGGATATGGGCTAAGTTCGTAGGGCCCAGCCCATACGAACTTGAGCTCAATATAAGTCAATGTTCGTACGAATTTAGCAATAAGTTTGGAGAGCAGATTTTCAGTTGTCTTGTGTGAGAAAGAAAACGTTTGTATTGAGAGTTTAGTCTTGATTGAATGTAAAGATTGGTTATATTCAATAAAGACGTGTTTATTAGTGTTCTTTACATATTCGCGATAAATTGTTGATTATCGTTAGGTATATTCAAGGATTCCGCACTTGTTTATACTTGAATATCTCGTAGATCCAGAACCCAGGAACCTACAACAACCAAAGCTCTGGAGTTTGATAAATTTCCAGAGTTTGAATCTCTATTGGTGGTTCCTTAAGAGGAATAACTTGGTCGTCCCTGGTTAGTTGTTGGCTTTCTTTTTGGTCTCTGACATTCTCTTGCAAAGTGTCCAAAACCATCACAGTTATAACACTTTACTTTAGTTTTATCAAAACCAACCTGATTGCCCACAAATTTCCTACCAGTGCGATTTACAAACTTCTGTACCCTCCTAGCCATCATGGCCATTTGCCTTTGCAAATCCATTGCTTCTAAATCATCGGGATCTATTTGATCAAAATCTTCAGTTAACATAGCGGGATATGTGATCCTACCCTTGATGAAGTTCTCTTGGGTGGCAATAAATGATGCTAGAAGTGACACCTGATCCTCTGCTGATTTCACGCTCATTGGCATACACTTTAACCCTTTAGATATACCTGAAGACGAGTTCCTGTCCTTGCCCGAATCACCAGATGAGGCAATATAGTAGACCTTGCTTCCCGAACTTCTCAATGCATCATCAGTTTCGGCTTCCCCTGTGAAGAACGCTGTAACTCCGTTACCTGTACTTGTTGATGCAGCAGAATCAGACTTCTTATCGTGATATACACTTGGATCTTGAACCTGATCAGATCCAGTCTCTTTCTTTTGCATGTTCATATCATAAACTCTTAGCTTTCCAACTACCTCGTCGAGCGTTAAAGTCTTATACTCTCTGCTCTCTTTGATCATCAGAGTATATATGTCCCATTTAGGAGGTAACGCCTCTAGTAGTTTATTATTCTTCACAGTGTCAGTATAAGCCAGTCCAATGTTATCCATCTCTGTTATCAGATGATAATATCTTCTAATGACTCAGATTTCAAATGCTTAAAAACATAGAATTGTTTAGTAAGCAAATCTGACTGGCTTTCTTTTATCTGTTCATTTCCTTCAAATCTTTTCTCCAAAGCTAACCAAAGCTCTCTAGAAGAATTGTATTTCTTGAAGGTGTGCTTAATTTCTTGAGGTAAGCACATAGTTAGATCAGATAAAGCTTTATTTTCAGCCTCATACATCTTACGGTCTTCTTCCTTCATAGTCGAATACGAATAGACTTTTAATTTTCCTTCGAATTCGTATGTTGGAGGATCATACCCGTCGCTGATACAAATCCACATTTTAACGTCATTGTACCTAGCAAATGACTCAAATCGATCTTTCCACCAGAAGTAATCCTCGGATTTCAGTAACTTCTGTGGTGAAGCAGATTTTCCCACTTCGTGATCCATCTCAATCATTTTGCTCAAAAAATGACATCATATAAGAGGTTGTACGAACTTGTATAGTAAGTTCGTAGAAAACAGTATCAATTTAACTTCGTACGAACTTATCAGCTAGGTTCGAACAAAAGTCAAACTCGGTCAATACGAACTTAAGGTAAGTTTGTAGGTCTGGTAAACGAACTTGGTCAAACGAACTTGAGGTAAGTTTGTAGGTCAAGTTTGTATGAACTTAAAGATGTGTAGGTTCGTAGAATACTGTATAGGTTCGTACGATACTGAATAGGTTCGTACGACAAAACTGATCAACCCTAATTCGTAAAAACTGAATCTGAGCTCTTCTAAAATCAAATTCTTAGTGATCTTTAACACCTTGAACGTAAAAATCAATGATTATACGTCCAAATCTTCCGTATTCTCTCGTTCTTTAGTGTATTAAACCCCGAACCTTCAACAATTCAATGTTTATAGCTCTGGTACCACTTGTAGGTTCCCTAAACCTAGATCTACGAGGTTATCACGTTTATTAAGTGCGGAATCCTTAAACAAACGTAACACTAATCAACAAGTAATGCGAATATAGTAAAGAACACTTTTATTGAACGTAAGTATCAATTACATTCAAATTAAGACAAAACAATCACAAGCATACGAACTTGCCTTTGCTAAACCCTAATAATACACAAAACAACTGCTTACATTCGAACTAACATGTAATCTATATATAGGACTTACCTAAGTTCGTATGATCCTAAGTTCGTACCTACCTAAGTTCATACGAACTTACATTACTAAACATTAAAAGTAAACTAATTACAAAAGACTTATCAAACTAACTATTACAAACTAGAAAGCTGTTGTCACTAAATATGTACCAACATAACCGTTATTCGACAATTATGGCATCCTAATTATATGTTTCTGATAATCATATGCTCTTGAATAATTATTGATTGATCGCGTCATGCCCCGTGATTCCGAGTTAATTAAACGTGATATGATTTTATTGGGGAGTGACAGAAAAGAAAACATATATACGAGTTTTGAAAATGCTAAAGTAATATACGAAGAGGTAAAGGAATAAAAAAGAACATAAACAAAAAATATATATAAGATAAGAGTGATGATTAAGAAGGAAGAAAAAAAAGGGGGGGGGGGAAGGAGAGAAGCAAATAGCCATTTACCATTAAAATATTATTTTCAAGCAAGATTCATCAAATTAAAGCTTGAAATATAAATGAATCGATTATATATATCATTTAATCAAACAATGTTTTTATAATTTTATGTTTTAAACAAAAAACTCTCAAAATTGACATTTATCATTCATTTGTGATGAATGTTAGTCAAAATTTCAACTTAATATTCTTATAAAATTAATTCATGATAAATATTAACTTATATATATTATTATACACTGATTATACAATTTATTGGTGAATTTTATCACTAAAAATTCATCAAGAAATGATATTAAGTAATATTTATGGATGTATAATAACAAAATATGAGTTAACATTCATATGAAATAAATGTTATAATAATGAAATTAAGGGCTAAGATTCGCTTCTCTCCTTTTCCATAATTTAGAGCTTCCCTATGAATCCTTCCCTTATAAGATAATTTGATATACGATTTCATTGTTACTGTTAACTATTCAATCAAATTGAATAAATCTTTATATGGGCTAAATCAATCTGGGCGTATGTGGTATAATCTTTTGAGTGAGTATTTAATGAAAGAATGATATAAAAATGATTCTATATGCCCATGCATCTTTACCCAAAGATCCGGATTCAAGTATGTTATAATTGCAGTATATGTGGATGATTTAAATATCATAGGAACCCCCAAAGAACTTCTTAAAGCGATTAAATATTTAAAAACTAGATTTGAGATGAAAGGTCGAATCTTTGTGCACCAAGAAGCTTACATAGGAAAAGTGTTGAAAATATTTTATACGGATAAATCACATCCACTTAGCACTCCAATGGTGGTAAGGTCACTTGATATTGAAAAAGATTCTTTCCGACCTCCGAAGGATGATGAAGAAATTCTCGGTCCGGATATACCTTACTTAAGTGTAGTTGGGGCATTGATGTTTCTCGCATTTCATACACAACCTGATATAATATTTTCTTTATATCTATTAGCGAGATACACCTCACGTCTTACAAGGGGACTGATGGCACGCCGAATGGTCGAGTCTTCTCAGCGGGGCGTAGTCGGTTAGGGGTTGCCAGACGATGACGGAACAGAGCGCAATCAATGATGTGTTTTTTTATATATTATAGTGCAGGGAATCCTAAATTATGTACTACGTACATGCACTAATTAGCGTTTACTAGGGTGAGTAAGTGATAGGTATAACTCATATGTCATTCTTCTAATCTCAACGAATTGAAATAAGGATCTCTGGTTATCTTTTTGTAATCTAGCTAGGTTTACTAAAGTTGGAGGGTGTTTGATTTTGGTTTTCTATCCTAACCTAAAGCAATAAAAGTAAATGGGTGGACGTTACTCTGATACTACAGATTAAGCGGTGTCTACTATCATTTCAGTTTATGTCTTTGGTTAGGTAATTAAGTTTTATAGGGCTTTGGTAATGATGTATATAAATCTGGAAGAGTCATGTCTACGATCCTACCGATTTATTTGACACGAAGTTATCCATAATGAGATAAAGAGTATATAACTTGGATACCAAATATGAAGTGTTATTCAGCACAAGAAGTTCTCCCAAGTGCAATAACCAAATTAACCAAAGGTTATCCTCGAGTCTTATTCTCATTTCTCAGTCGTCAGAGACTTCTATATCATGACATGAATTTTTGAATAAACCATAAGTTGAATGGGTGTTACACCACCAGAATAAGTTGGGATGACCTTTGATGGCACACCGACCGGTTCGTCTGTCTCAGTTGGTCATCGTCGGTTCTGCTGGTATTAGACGTCGACCGAACATCGCGATCAGTGGAAGTTTTATATTTATATTTTTCGGGGCCTAAACCTCCAAACAACATACTAGATACTAGTAGCTGGTAAGGATGATCATGACCGTCTCTACGACGGTCGAATTTGAAGTGGAACTTGTCTGGACAATTTAGTATTCAAGATAGGGTTTGGATAGTTGGATAGGATTTTAGTTTTTATCTAATAAACTACAAAAGCAATAAAATTAAAATAAGCTAGCTAACATATATGGAACAACTACGAATAAAAAGAAGTGGTTTGCCATGATTTAGTATAGTGTCCAGATGATGAAGGCACTCTTAGAATAGTGGATAGATACACCTTGGTGTAAACACTAGAACCTAACCAAGTTAGTTTACGTTCTAAATTGATATGTCACTAGAAACTAGGTTATTGTGATGCTAACAGAATAAGTCTGCTCAACCCCCAACACTGTTCCTTTGTGGAACTAGCGACCTCTCTTAGGTACATGAATAAGGTAGCAGACTGTGTTAATGATTCGGTCATTCTTAACGCCTATATGAGTTTATCATTCCATTTCAAGATAAATTATTAACTTTGCTTATCTTTCTAACAGTATACATTTATTACCATTGATACCTAGACCTCTCATTTTCAAGTAGTTATACATCTCTGGATTATTCACAACGTATTGCATTGCTTAATATGAAGACCATGTATTTTCAATAGACGCAATGTATTTGACTGTATTTCGGTACTTACATTGCTCCTTACGTCAATCATGTCTATAGTGGATAATCTGCTAAGAGATACACATCGATTCCATAGTTATTGCTATGTATTATGCGGTGTTCTCGTAGGTTCTTAATCTGTGACACCCGACACTTTAGGGTAATGATTACCTTAAATTAGAACTCTAATTTCGTGTATTTAGTTCTTTATTAGGCTAAGTACTTGTGATTAATTGCAACTATTTGTATATATGTGTATATACACTTATGTAATTGTTTGAATTACACCTTCGTAATTATTCGTAATTTCGCGAAACAACCGGACGTGGTCCGACTATTTGTACGACGTTGGTGAAAACTATTCATAGATAACGCAATCATATTTTATAGTTAAAATAGTGGTTATATACCTTATATTATTATTTCAAATAGTAATACACGAAAAACTTTGACGTTTTGTTTAAAACGTAACAAACGCGACGGAAACGCGCAAACCGAGCCCGACACCCGAGCAACACCCGAAATATACTTTTGTAACTCAATTTAGTATTTTAAGAATACTTACTTATCGCGAATATTATTCACAAATTAAAAGTATATACAAAAGCTCAACGTAAATTATCAACTTTTTAAATCACAAATTAACGCTTAAACGAACGGGGAACAAAACACGAAGTTGAGAAAACGAGTCACGAGCCCGAAACATCTTTGGGCCAGGCCCAACTCGGCCTAGGCTGGTCCAAGAGGCCACCCCAATTAGGCCCACCCAAATAAGCCCAAGCCCACCCCACAAAAACACCTCCATACACTTCATTTTTCACACACAACCCACACATTTCTCTCTTCCTTCTCTCTACTCTCTCTACTCTCCCTCTCTCTCTAAAATCTGCCATCAACTACCACCTTCCCACCACCATCAACCACCTCATCACCACCATCAACCACCACTCCACCACCACGAGCCGCCATTTCATTTTCAAGAAAAAGTCAAGAATCAAGCTCTTTCCTCACTTTCCTCTCCATTTCGATCGGTTCTTCAAGCTTGTAAGAACATCTAATTCATCTATAATACTTGTAGTACATATATAAACATGTTGAAATGCTCACTTAACAAGGATATGTCCAAAAGATTGCACAAAAATCGTTTTCATAGCTTAAAACATTCAAGAAATTTACAAGAATTCCGGCCAGAAACTTTGTCCAACTTTGGGAGGTGATATCTCCCTCAAAACTTAACCAAAATGAACGATTAAAAACGCTAAAACTAACTTTAAGAAGTTAGCTTTCATTTGCAACTGGTCTCATAATTTTTGGAGCTTTTTTGATACTCGAAATAATTTTTACAAAATCATGTAGACGGGCTGAGAAAAAGAGCAGAAAACTTGTCCCTTATTGTTTTAGTCATAACTCGAGATTTACATGTCCAAACGACTTGAAACCAACGCCAAAGCTTCAGAAATTTTGTTACGAATAATAGTGGTAGAGATCACTTTGTCCCAAATGTGCACGCATTTTGCCCAGAAACTCAATCTCCTTGCATGTCTCCTTATTGGCCACTTTTTGTCCTCTGTGGAAACTTACAATTTTAATAAATACTTAAACTTGTCTAAAAATTCTGTAAAAATTATTTTAAGTACCTAACATACTAAGGAACAACATATATTTTTCTTGGATATTTTCTCTAATATTTGAATTACGAAACAAAATCTACAAAACTGATCTGTTTCTGACCCTGTGTCGCAGAAGCCCAGTAGTCATTAGCGACACTAGTATTGTGTCGCTATAGCATTGAACCGTCACATTTTGCGACACAACCCTTGTGTCGCTATAATAATTGAACCGTCACATTTGCGACACAACCCTTGTGTCGCTCTATCATTCGAACCGTCACATTTGCGACACAACCCTTATGTCGCTAGTCACATTTGCGACACAACCCTTGTGTCGCTATAACATTTGAACTGTCACCTCTGCGACACTAAAATTGTGTCGCCAACACCACATTAGCTACACAAGACTTGTGTCGCTGATGACCAAAAATCAAAACATTTTTACTAAAGAAATATAAGTTGAAATAAAAATTGTTCGCGCTGACCTGTCAACTCGACGCCAGCCAGGGGCCTTGCCCCTTGGACCCCACCAGGGGTTGCCACCCCTTGGACCCCGCCACCAGGGGCGCTGCCCCCGGACCCCCGTCATTCGTGGGCTTCACCCACTTCCCACACTAAGCAACATTATGTTTTCACAAACTTTCGCCAACGGGTCGTACACGTTTTCGAATAAGTAAACAAAAATGGACATACTAGTTAAGTGAACTACTAGCGTATAGGTGGACATTAACCCTCCACCTACATGATTGGCTTAAGTGGACATTAACCTTCCACTTATACAATCACTATAGATGGTCTTTTGAGACATCTACTTACACAATCTTATACGTCTAGGGCGTTAGAAGATTTTTCTTGGAAACACCAGTTGCTTGCTATTTGTTATTTGCTAAATAACATACTAATCTCAGGTGAGTTTCATAGCCCCTTTTTCTACTATTTCCACTCAGGGGTGAGAATACATACAACTGCTTTTAACAACTGCTATTTTATGTGAACGCAAGTACAAAAACACGATATATTGGTTGCATGAGTTATTTAACTAATCCTGAAAGTCCCCCACACATAGTTTGTTAGTATCGTTATAGCGTGAATGTTAATGAATAGTACTATTTGGGATTGACTCCCCCGTCCGGGTTAGTCGCGCTAACTGGTCAAACGGACGCATTATCATTTGTTCTTACGAGTGTTGGATTAGGCACTCGCTGGGAGGCACCACGATCGTGGCACTTGATTGTGACCCGACACCACAGTTAAGCTCGAACTATGGGCTCATGGCAACAATATACACCTCTTTTACATTTTCGTAATACATTACTATCATTGTTGGATGATACAAACAGGAAATCTTGCGTTCCACACGTTCCATACAATGTAATATCAATTGTTTTCAAACCTATGAGCTCACCAACTTTATGTTGACTCTTTTAGTATGTATTCTCAGGTGACCAGCCGCAGTAGGATGCTTTGGAAGCAATAGCTCGAGTCGCATATTTTGAAACAACCAAGGAATTAGATTGCATTTACTATATTTTGTAATAATAGTTATGTAATTCTATGTATCGGATGCGAACTCCTAGTTTTATGTGAAAATTTTTAAGCTTGTAATGTAATGATTTTTGAAAACGTCTCATATAGAGGTCGTTTGTTGTAACTCTTGTGTTGTGATATTTGATTTGGTCCCACCCCCTTGACACCTCATACCTTCCGCTGCCACGCGTCTTGGGGGTTGCGACATAATCCTATCATGGTTGTTTACACAGGTAACTACTTACCACAATCAAGATTCATGACTTCTCAATATCTAGGTTATACCCACGTGGATAACTAGAAAGGGTAATTTGTAAACCAAATCTAGCGTTGTATAAGATTAAACTAAAACAAAGTATAATATTAATCTTTATTTATAATCGTGTTCTGAATTGTTTTCAATAAATGGATTTGCAGAGTTCAAATGTGATAGAAAAATTCAGGGTATTGAGACAATAATCAACAAGGTACTATAGCAACAGCTTTTTCATGGTTTCCATAGTTGTACTACAGTCAGTGGTGTTCTCATTGCTATACCACAGACTCATACGTGTTATGGTATTTACATTATTTTATAACGATTCGTTGTTTTATAATTAAAGATTATTTCGACATCATCCTTGACTATCTATACTCCCTTATTATACATTACCATCTTTGGCTTCAAAAAGATATCAAAAATACCTAAATTACCTATACATCAATTCAAACATTATATATCTTCAATTTTAAAACTTTATATCACCTACACACTTTCCTCCTCACGTTCTTTAAAATTAAATATCTCAAAAACGGTTTGTCAAAAAATTATAAAAATTACACGATAAAAATCAACGTTTTTTCTCTTCGATTAGACATCTCACATTATATACTTTTGATGAATTTTTTTCTTTCAAATCTTGGAAAAAAAACTTAGGTATCTTTATATGAATGACTCAATTACTAAATATCATATGTGTAATCCCGCGTAATTGCACGTAAATAAACTATATATAATTATACAATTATAACTTTAAGTAATAGAGATCTAGATATTTCATCTAAATAATAGTTTTGTATTTGAAAACGAAATAATATATTAACCTGTTGCAATGCTCGGGCATTGTGTTAGTAATTATTTAAATCATGACAAACATTCAAGCAACTACTCAAACCATGACAATAAACATTTCTTATTTTAATAAATCACAAACATCAAACAAGAACATTATGACGAATTAATAAAAGAAAAAAAAAATATTACCCATGAATATTACAAGCATAATAACACTTATATTTCTTTTAAAAATCTAAAGCGTTACATTGCTAAATATTACGAGCAGAATAACACTTATATTAATACATAATTAAATCCCTTACTTATCTCTCCTAAACTAATTAAATTAATTTCGAGATAGAAACTAGAGAGAGAAACTAAATATGAAGAAATAAAGAAGGAAATTGAAGTGAGTTGGATAAAATGGGATGATTTGATTGTTTGTGGAGTTGGATATATATAGATGAAGCCTTGACCCGTATATGACCAATTTGCCCGTATTTGACTTCGCGAAAATCAAGCTGTATTGACAAACCGTCCTAAAATCGAGGATTACGCATACGTAATCACCTTATCTATAATTTAAAATTGATTAAGAATAATTTCCCAAAATTTATCAACTAGATGATGGGAATGCGAGCAAATCATATTTTGTTGTTTTTGCTCTATTTTACTCATCATTCACCCGTTTTTTGTGATTCTTGAAACATTGTCTTCGTAACCACCTAATCAAAAAAATAACACAAATAAATGCATTATTGGGATAATAAGTTAATTATTTAGAAAAAAGGAATAAGATATCGTACGTAAAACCAAGACTTTTTACGCGATATCAACCTTGTCTAGCGGCCGGTTGACTTGTCATCATACATTCATTTACACTATCATTACCATTATACTACATTAATTAGTCATATAATAATTAACAATATATGAAAACATAATCATAAATTCAATCAATTAGCAGATAAATTGGTATTGACTAGACCTACGCAACAATCAAACAAGAACATGCAATAGGTATATCATGGCAGTTTGAGTACTTCACGATGTCATTCATAGAGCTACGATGTACTTCACTTATAGTGGTTACATATATCATACGATGTTCACCACGATGATTGCATAGTGTTGTAATCAAGCCACAATTTTGAATGATTAGCTAGATCATGAGTATTCCGAGAGTTCTCTTTAAAATATTCATTATTGAATTGGATCTAATCTATCTCTACTCTCATGCTCCGTGTCTCCCACAGACATATTTCAGTCAAGAGAACAGTGACCATGCCGAACTCTATGATCATCTAACACGGAATAATTGGAGTACTTACATCTATAAATTAGCTATGTTCATTTAAGAGATAAGATTTCAACCACAAGATGAGTTGGAAAGATGAATAATACTGGTTCAATTCATATATTCATATATTAATTATTTATTATATAAGTTGAGTAACAGTACAATTAATTATATAACTACGCTAACATAAACTTCTATCATAGCAGACTAATAAATTATTTAGTCTACCATGGTAAGTCTAGCATGCATTAAATAACTAACATAACAATAATAAGACATGTTAAAATAAATGCGAAGATAGATTAAAAATTAAAACCTGATAAAGCGTAAATAACTTTATTGAATCGTAGTATCTTGGAGCAGCTCCTTACAATTAATTAAACTCCTAAGCTATTTTCTTAATTAATTATTAATTCAAATGTTGATTAATAATTAATTAGAGAGATAAATTATTTAAAGAGAGAGATATATAAAAGAAATGAGAAATGGAGCTTTGTATTTATAGACCAATTGGCATGCTCGTCCTTGTCCATTTGCCCGTTCTTGAAGTGTACAAAAACCAACCGTTCTTGACATGCTGTTCTTGACATGCTTGATTGGTTGGTGTATGGCCATACTTGGGCATGTCATGGTCGTACTTGGGTATTTCATGGGCGTTCCAGGCGGCAACTAATCATGTGTGTAGGCCGTCTTGTACCTTGAGTGGGATTGTAACTCTAGAATCTTCGTTATTCGTCCGTGTTTAGCAATGCTTTTTGCGTCGTCTTTGTAATTACCTAATAAAAAAATAAGGCAATAAATGCATTTTTTAGATAATGAAGTTGATTATTTGGGAAAATGGAATACGATATTGTATGTAAAAACGTGATTTTTTACGCCGGATCAGAGACATTGGAGTGGAATGAAGAAAATATTTTGCTATCTTCAAGGTATGAAAAATATGGGTTATATTTTACTAACCAATGCAAAACTAGTTAAGTTGGATTTGTAGATGCTGCATATATGTCAGACCCACATAATGGTCGATCTCAAACTAGGTATGTCTTCATAAATGGTGGTACTGCAATTTCTTGGTGTTCCATAAAACAAACAATCACAACCACTTCTTCCAATCACGCGAAGATTCTAGCAATTCATGACGCAAGTCGAGAATGTGTTTTGTTACGAAATGTGATACATCACATTCGTGGTTCCTCTTATATTTCTTATAGACAAGAGCCTACGATTATATGAAAATAATGCGGCATGCATCGCTAAACTTAAAGAAGGATACATCAAACGTGACCAAACCAAGCATATTGCATCCAAGTTCTTCTTCACTCATGACTTAACATAAATATGGGGATATTATTGTTCAACAAGTTCATTCAAGCGAGAATTTAACAGATTTATTTACCAAGGCGCTTCCAAATTCTACATTTCTGAAACTTGTTTGTTACATTGGGTTGCATCGACTAGATGAATTCACCTGATGTGTTCATCACGAGACATTATACACGCTGCACTCTTTTTTCTTCAGTGATGGTTTTATTCCACTAGGTATTTCTAACAAGGTTTTTAACGAGTTAGCATCCCATGCATATATTAAAGATTATGTACTCTTTTTCTTTCACTAAGGTATTTTCCATTAGATTTTACGTATTATAGTTTTAATGAGACATAAACTTTAATTAATGAACATCTATGAAGAAGTGTTATAAATAGATGTGGTTATCCATGTTAATTAGAAATTAGAATCATACTAGATTAAATATATGTAAAGAAGACTCCATTATAATGTATACATACTTTATTATCTCATTAATAATATAAATTATTTTCTATCTTTTAATTCTTAATTCACAAAAAGAAACTAAATAGAATTCACCTTTTTGTGATGTATAGCTGTCTTTTAAAATATGGTTTCTGTTTCCTAAAAGTAGTGTTTCGATAATTAACTAAACAAAAAAAAAACTGTAGATACTACTAACTTTTTTAATGGCAACCGATTTAATTTTGAAACAACAACCAAGTTACGTTTAATTATATTAATATTCATATTTATATAGCCACTGTATGGGGAAAATAGAGACGAAAATAGTTGGCCATCCATGTTCCATAAACAGTGAAGTAAATTAACATTAATTAACGTATATGTTTTCCCAAAAAGGGTGTTACGCTCTTTCTTATAAATTTGTACGCTCTTTCTTATAAATTCATATGCAAACTATCAAGTTTATTAGCATATCATCTTTCACACATTAAATAATATCTTCATCTGTATCTCTATCTGATAATTTTGATAATATTACAAATTAAATCCACCCACTTAATTCAACCTTTTAATAAAATATATGAAAATTAAAAAAATCAGGACAATTTATAGAAAATGTAACGGAAACATACCTGTTGAATGCATAAGTATAACCTAAATATTATCGTTAGACCAACATGTGCAACCATATCATAATGATAGAGTTAAAAAGGGATATGACACGTATAGCAGCGAGTATCAGTTAGAAAACTAGAACATAAGCATCAACGGAAGCGTTCGATCCATAGCAATATGAACCGCAAATCACCTCATCAACAAGCCCGATTAGCAGCAGCAAAACCCGAACATCAGCAGCAAAAAGCAGTCAAATGTTAGTGGATCGGTACCACCAAAGGTGTTTACGCGCTGGATTCGTTGCAAGCCTCGTGCATAACGACTCCATGATTAATGCAAACCCGTATTACAATTCGTCAACGAATAAATGCAACACAATGACAATGACATTGGCATAAACTTGAGTTTGGATGCCTTCAAAACGAAGCAGCTCATGTGATAGGTTATCTATGTGTTGTGTATGTTTTCTCTACTATCAAGACAAGTGAGTTATTACCATATTTATACACAAATATTTTCTTCAGAGAATGGGATAATGGAACAACTAGTTTAGCTAGAATTAGGGAAATGTGAGAAATGGGAAGACGGTTGCAATCTATAGATTGCCCTCCAAGTCTGTCCATATACCCCATTTTATTGTTTACCAAGTCCACACACACATAAACTCTAACTTGTTAGTTATTGCTTCAATAACTTGTACCAAGAGCTACAACAGTCGTACAGTAAATCACTACAAAAGACAACTTGTACATTTTGCTTAATATGCATTAAACTTGCCAAACTACATATTAATTCTACAATACCTGGAAACAAAAGCATCGGATCGACCTGCATTTCACGAAGGTGATTCGATAATTTAATTCCATAAAAGATATAAATAGAAGCGCCTTTCAAAAACAAAAATGAAAAAAAGAAAGAAAAAAGAATAGTTATAGAAATGCATAAATAATTAAGAAATAGAAAAATACCTAATTAAATATTGTTTTGTGAGAGTTTTGTGATATGCAGTAGTTGTAGTAGTCATACGTGATATTGGCACGGCTCAATCAAAAAACTAAGCTCTAGAAACCCTAAAAAAGAGCATTGATTTCCGATTGAACCGCACCAACATCTCGTATTTTTGTTATACCGATACACACAACCCATCACCAAATTTATTGATAAAGACTAGTTTAGTTAAAAGTTTGTTAGGAATGTGATGAATCCCAACAAGATTGTTACTTTCATGATATGCATTTGGGTGTTGATATTCAAGGAAACTAGATAAAAGAAAAGGATTGCTTGTATGACAGTGAGTCGAGAATCTATTTATGAACAAATTATATATCACTTGTATATGTATATATAGAGTGATGGGTGGTAGGATGGGCTAGGAGGGCATTGAATAAGCCAACAACCCAACAACAGAAATGGAGGTTGGGGGCGTAATTTACTCAAAAGCAAAGCCAAAAAAACTGATGAAAAAGGATACTGGAAGCTTTGAATTTGCATTTATTAGGTTTGGAGAAAAGATTCTCGTAAACTTAATTGCAAAACTGAAATGGAAGACACCCTTTTGGCTCCTGGTTCCTATAAAAAAATTAAATTTGAATTTCGAAACGTATAGATAAAATTCATATTCTTATCTCTAATTTTTGGTATATTTTTTAATAACTGAAAATGAAAATTTAAGTATTGAGGATAACAAATCTTTATGTTGAGTCAACTCACAACATAGCTTGTTTTTCGATTAAGGTCATCTCATGACTCACATCAAAGCAAATGATTATGGCGATGAAGTGCACTCGTCCGACAACATAGTACAAGTGTGTTGACACCATTAAGTGAACACAAACTCATCCAATAAAAATGAAGATTCACGAAAGCACTGAATTGGTTAGTAAAGATTTTAAGACGACTATAAATGTTGAATTCCCGTGAAAGAAATAAGTATTAATGTGTTAGATTTACGTGCTCAAAAGTCATCATTGGAATGATATTACTAATAACATATGATTTTATAGCAATAAAACACTAATTGATTAATTATAAAAATTTGATTTCTTGTTAATTATAATAACTTTTATATTAATTGAAAATTAATATTTTGTTAAAATAACAATTTTCTAAGACCTATAACACATTAGAAATTATATGGTATGATTATAAATGTTATGTACAACTTACTAGACCTAAAGATTTTGGAATTAAAACTTGTACACAACATGGATGTATACCTGGAGTGTGAGACAATCCATGTCTCTCCTCTCTTCTCTCTCTTAGCAGACCATCCCTTTGATGTGGTGAAGCTTGCTAGTTGATCTTTGTATCATGCCTTTTGTCCATGCTTTGATGATCTTCAAGTATGGGACTTAACGGGTTTGAGTGTGCACGCACAATAATACAAGCAAGCTTTTCTTCTTCTCTTTGTGCTAAAGAGCTCCACTCATACTTCATATTTGGCTAGTGTCACACCCCAATAAAATCATGTGACGTTTAAGTAATGCTGAAGCAGGGGCGTGACGCGATTTTTCAATAATTACTCAAGAGCGTATGATTATCGCAAACAAATACTTAGAATGCCATAAGAGTTTAAAATCAACGGTTACAAGTTCACCAAGTTTAAATGATCATGGATCAACAAAAAAATATGACTAACATTTTAATTATATAATCATAGGTTCCAGGTTTTCAAAAGAATGGCATCCTATTCGTTGTGATGAACAAGGGTCCCAAAATGTATGCAGGTTCTTACTTCCTGGCTAATTCCCTGAAAAACATATTTATAAATCTTCAACAAAATTGTTGAGTGAATCCACAGATTTAAGACTCTATCATTAAACCTTTACTTGTATAAATCAATTGTTTGCAAGCATAAACCTTTGAAACATCATATAATTAAAAAACCAATAAGCGTATGATTATCGCAAACATATAATTTAGAATGCCATAAATAGTTTGAATTCAATGGTTACAGGTTTATCGAGTTTAAATGATCATGGATCAACAAAACAATATGATTAACATTTAAATCATAAAATCATAGTTTCAATATTATCAAAAGAATGGCATCCTATTCAACGTGGTGAGCAGGGGTCCCAAAAATACGCATGCATGATCTTACGTCGCTGCTAATTCCCTGAAAAACATAGTTAAAAGGATCAACAAAATTGTTGAGTGAAATCCACAGGTTTAAGATATCATCATTTAAACCAAAAGTTTAGTAAATGTTTCACAAGTCATATGTGCCGTTTGTGGCAAGTAGTACGATGATACATAGTTTAAAATCATAAATAGCTGACGGTGATCCCCGAAGGTTTGCAAGACCTTACGAGTTAAAGTGCCGACACCTAGGCCTATAACCAAACCACGACTTTTAAATATTTTTGCCTGGGACCATTAAAATGTACGCTCCTCGTCTCAACATATAGTCGGCAGTTAGCATGACTAACAAAAGTGGGAGGGATGTCATCCCAATAGTACTATTCGCATATTCGGTGGCTAGCGTCATCTAGCTAATGGTTACAGTTTGTAGTCATGAGGACTTCTATGCACTACAACTAGTTTAACATAGGTTCGCACAAGGATTCGTTGTCAGGTTTTCAATCATCGCATGAAAACAGTTTGTATGTAAACAGTACATATGTTTTTCACCCCAAATTTAGAAAACAGTAAAAAGTAGTAAAATAGGGGCTGTGAACTCACCTGGTGAGCTTATGTAAGTGCTAGCGTTTTATAAGAGTGTTTTGCCCAAGTAGCCTCCTAGCGCCCTAAACGCATGAGGTCGTTCGTGTAAGTAGATAGCTAACCGCGTATCTAGGTTTGTAAGAGTAGATGGTTACCTGCGCATCTAAATTCGTTTAGATAGCTAGCTGCATATCTATGTTTGTTCAAGTAGATGGCTATCCGCACATCTATGCTAGTTGTTCACTCGACTCGTAAGTTGAAAAAGTATTTCATTTTCGAAAAGTGTACGACCCGTTGGTGATAGTTTTTATATGAACGTGTATGTTTCTTGATGGTATCGTGAGTTCGTTTTTATATACTTATACTCTTTGTTGCACTCAAAGCGTACTTTTTAAACATTTCAAATCGTTTAAGCTTTTCCCTCCAAAATTGTTTCGAAAATAGTTCGGGTAAAACTAAAATTTTCTCAAACTAAAGTTACTCGATGGAAAGCTTAAATTTAAATTTTGGTAATCGATAAATTTTCCCTCCAATTTAAATTTTGGTAATCGATAAAACTAGATTTTTTATATTTTTTTTATTTTTTAAATCAGAATTAAGGCTTACCCGTCAGGGTGAAGTCTCACCCGTTCGGGTAAGGCTTCAGCAGGCCGGGTAACATGTCACCCGTCCGGGTGACTAGTGGACAGAACTCCAGGTCTCTTAATTCACCCGTCCGGGTGAAGGCTCACCCGTCCGGGTAACGCTAAAATTGACCTGTTTTCCCTGTTTTTGACAAAGTGACTTCTAATCCAAATTTTGACATTCTAAACCAACTTTTTTGCATTTTAACAACATATAACATGTTTCTAGTCCCAAATGTGACATTTTAGGTTTTTGCTTCTCGTTTCAAAAGCCGTTTCCCGCTCTTTTACCGACTTGTTTGCCATTTGAACTCAAATCTTTTTCTCAATACTTTCAAATCGTCTCTTTGTACATATGACTTTACATTATGTGTTTAACCAACCCTTTTACCATTTTTACCACCATTCCATGTCAAGACATCTAAAACATCTCATAAGGTACATACATTACCAAATCAAACATGTAGGTACTCATTTTATCACATTCTTGTTCTTGGTCATTTGAAACACATTTTAGTTTGTTTTAACATACATCTAATCGATTTAAACATAAGGAGTGAATATCTAGCATCTAGGTATTCAAAATGTAGAAGATGACAAGATCAAAAGGAAATGATTTCCTTACAATGCACTGGGATGAAATGGTAAGAAAGAAGAGAAGAGAACTTGAAAGCTTCAACCCAATCCTTTAAAACCCAACACTCCTAGCTTTCCTTTAGGTGCTTGAATTAGAGCTTAAATGATGGTGAAAAATGATTTATAAAAGTGGTGGTTCATGGTGGTTTGTGGTGGTTATATGGTGGTTCTAGGGTGGTTGTATGGTGGTTGTTCATGAAGAAAGATGAAGGTGGTGAAAGATGATGAAGAAGGTGGTGAAAGTTGAGAGAGAAAAGGGAAAGTGGGTGTGCAGATTTTGGAGAATAAATGACAATGTCTTGCAATAAAGCTTTCTTAAATGGGAAACAAGTGAAGGCTTGATGGGAGGTGCTTAGTCACTCCATCAATCAAGTAAGTAATCAAGTGATCTTGCAAGTGGTGTGGGATATCAAGCAAGCAAGAAGGGAGGTGAAATGTGTGGACAAGAAGTGAGCTAGGGAAAGGAAACATACACAAGAAGGAGGAAGAAAAATATGCTCTTGACATATTTGACATGCATGCTAGCTTGCTTGGATTTAATTAGAGCTAGGTGTTATCTTGCTTGATTTAGTTTCCTTGTTTTAAAGCTAGCTAGTAAGTAGGCGATTAAGTAAGCAAGTAAGCAAGGAGGTGAACATAGAAGGGCAACATAGACAAGGAGGAGAAGGAAGGAAATGAAATCTGCATTCTTGACTTTGGTGACATGCTAGCTTGCTAGCTTGGAATTAATTTCCAAACTTTGAGCTACTTGATGGTTTAGCCATGTGTTTAGTTGCTTAAGTAGTGTTCAATTAGGTGCTAGCAAGGTTAATTAGGAAGATTAAAGGAGGTTGGAACATGGTTAGTAAATTCCAAATCATTCATAATTTATTGGTGTTTCGTTTGGTGAATCTCGTATTCCCTTTCTTCATTGTGTTTAATTTGAATCGTATAAGCTCGATGTAAACCTTTTGAAAGGTTGAGTCTTAAGTCCTATCATAATAGTATAGGTAAGTAACCATCATTAATTAGCTTCACGTTATTTAGGAAACGCTTATCAACAACGTTCGTGTTTGTCGGAATCATCCGATTTATATTGTGTAATTCTCAATAATTACTTAAACGTAATGCATCATGCATTAAAATAGTGTGCACCAAGACGTGCAACGTGGGTGTATGCTAGACTTATCTTAGTTTTAAATCACGTTTGATTTCATTAAAGGGGAATTAGCGTAAGAATGCATGATTTTAAGGTGTACAAGATTTACCGATTTTTGAGGGATCTCACAACAGTGGTGGGTAGTCAACCCGATAGTATTATCCGTATATCCACTTGGCTAGCGTCATCTAGCTAATGGTTATATTGTGCAAGCAAGAGGACTTCAATGCACTACAACATGTTAACTTAGGGTCGCACAAGATCTGTTGTCATGTTTTTACAAACCGTTCATATGTTTTTCACCCCAATTTATAAAACAGTAAAAGTAGTAAAATGTGGGGTTGTGAACTCACTTGGTGAGCAAGAGTGCTAATGTTTTATAATGTGTCTTTTTGCCAGAAATTATCCTCCTAGCATCCTATACGCATGAGTTGGTTATATCAGTAGACGGCTCTATCGGCCCATCTATGCTAGTTGCTCACTCAACTAGTAGGAACATTACTTGCCATTCAAACGTATGTACGACCCGTTGGTGATAGTTTTGTATGTATATGTGTATGTTTCTTGAAAGCATAGTGATTTTGTTTTCCCCAAAGAATTCCAAAATTATATTTATACTCTTTATCACCCTCAAAACGTATCGTCTTTAAACTATTCGATCACTTTCGTTATAGCTTTTCCCTCCAAAATCTTTCCAAAAATATCTTGAGTAAAACAAAATTTTTCTCAAATTAAAATTAATCAATGGTAAGTTTAAATTCAAATTTTGGTAATAATTAAATTTTCCCTCCAAATAACTCGTCCGGGTGAAGCCTCATTCGTCCGGATAAGGCTAATCAAACTGGGTGATATGTCACCCGTCCGGGTGATCAGCTAACAGAACCCAAGGTACCTTAATTCACCCGTCCGGGTAAGGCTAAATTTGGCTTCACCCGTCCGGGTAAGGCCAAAATCCGACTTTTTTCATGGTTTTCACAAAATGACTTATAACACGACTTTTTTACTTTCCAAACTGAGTTTTTAGCATTTCAACAAGATATAACATGTTTCTAGTCCGAAATGTAACGTTTGAAGTTTTCGCTTCTCATTTTAAAAATCTCATTTCGTTTCCCATTTAAAAGCCGTTTTACGCTCGTTTAGCAACCCTTTCACCATTTTAACCACAATCTCGTTTTAACACTTTTAAATCATCCCATGTTATATATGTCCTTAACATCATGTCTTTAACCAAATCTTTCACCATTCTTCACTACCATTCCATTTTAACACATTTAAAACATCTCATAATTTATACATCACCAAGTCATACATGTTGGTACTCTTTTTAACAAAAATCTTGTTCTTGATCATTTTAAACACATTTCAACTTGTTTTGAAGGTATAATCTTATGAATCAATGTTTTAACATACATTTAATCGATTTTAACACAAAAATGAACATCTGGCATTTAGGTATTCAAAATGTAGGAAGTGACAAGATCAAAAGCAGTTTCCTTACAATGCTCTTGGATGAAAATGATGAGAAAAGAAGAGAACTTGAAAGCTTCCACCCAAAATCCTTTTAAAACCCAAATCTCCTAGCTTTCCTTAAATGATGATGTGATTCTCAAGATTATGAGATCACAGGAACCCAATGATGATCAAGAGCTCAAAAGATGGTGGTTCATGGTGGTTTTTGGTGTTTCTATGGTGGTTTGTTCTTGGAAAATGTTGAAGGTGATGAGGGATGATGAAGAGGGTGATGGAAAATGAGAGTGTGAGTGCATATTTTTTTTGAATTGTAGGTGTATATGTGTGTTTGTTCTACTTGCAAGTAGCCTAGTACTCAAGTGATCTAGCAAGTGGCATTAGATATTTTCTAAGGTGGTGTGTGTGTAATATTTTAAATTAAGCAAGCAAGTAAGCAAGCAACCAAGGAGGACAAATTTGTGGATGAGAAGAGAGTTGGGGAAATGGAATCGTACACAAGAAGGAGAAGGAAAGAAAGAAATCTGCCATCTTGACTTTTATGACCTACTAGCTTGGAATTAATTTCAAGTTTTGACCTACTTAGGTGATTAGTTACATATTTAGGAGCTTAAGTAGTGTTTATTAGATGTAGGTTATATAATTAGGGTTAATTAGGGAGATTAAGAGAGGTTGGAATATTGTTAGTCAATTCCAAATCATTCACAAAGTATCGGTGTTTCATTTAGTGAATCTCGTATTACCTTTTATCGTTGTGTTTAATTTAAATCGTATATGCTTGATCTTAAATCTTCCAAAGTTATGCTATAAGCCCTATCACAATAATATATGTAAATAACTACTAATTATATTCAATAGTTTTACGTCATTCAGGAAAAGTTTATCACCAACGTTCGTATTCATCGGATTCTTCGATTTATCTCGGAATTCTCAAAATTGCGTTTATTACTTACTTGTACATCGACTTGTATGCAACTTAAATACGCATAGCGGGCAAGCAAGACTTATCTCAGTTTAAATCAATTTCAGTTTAATTATAAGGGAATTAGCGTAAGAATGCATGATTAGGGTGTACGGAATTTACCGGATTTCGAGGGTTGTCACAGCTAGTAGTTAGTGCTAGAAGAGTGTGAAACATTTACTCTCTTTTAGAAAAATTTAATTTGGTCATAAGTGCTTAAGAGCTTATTCATACAAGGGTTTATAGACTAACATCTAGTGTTGATTCAAAAGCTATTTGGTGAACTTGCTATAGAGGAACTCTTGTCTTGAGTTCTTGTCATCTTCATCTTTGTTGGTGCATGTTTTGTGACAACAGCTTCTAGTTTGTAATAGTTAGGTTTTGAAGTCATTTTGTTAATCGTTGTAATCGTTAACTTAAGTTTTGTATATT
The DNA here is from genome assembly GCA_963921325.1 of Logfia minima. NCBI lineage: Eukaryota > Viridiplantae > Streptophyta > Magnoliopsida > Asterales > Asteraceae > Logfia > Logfia minima. The sequence goes on from OY992770.1 coordinate 28,144,587, forward strand.
TATTTGGTAGGTTCGTACGAACTTATAGGTTCGTACGAACTTAGAGTAGGTACGAACTTAGTAAGTTCGTACGAACTTAGAAAGTGTCTAAGTTCGTACGAACTTAGGTGCCTATATATACACAAGTCCGAATATTTTAGAAAAGAGGTTTTTTGAAAGGTTTTCGGAGTTGTAAGTTCGAATAAAAGTGATATTTACACATTTGTTTACTCGTTTGTTATCGTTTATGTTTATGTGAGGATTCTGCACTCGTATAAACAAGTTTACCTCGTAGATCGGAGCCTTAAGGGGACTTACAATCTTTATCAACACCCTACTTCCAAAAGGGTTCGAAGACTTCAAAGGTTGTTTATCTTTAAAACCCCCTATGGTTGTTAATCTTAATGAACATTAAATGGATCTTGGTGGGTTTTTTTAAAAACATTTTTTAACATGATCAACTTATGTTTTAGCTTTTGTTGCAATAATCTTTGTTTTAAACCTTGATTTGATATGCAAGTCTAACAATTGGTATCATAGCTACTTTTACATGTAATTAACATTATATAGATTATGTGATAATCTTGGTTTTTGGAAAATATGTATGACTATCTTATATGGCAAAGTTATGATCATATGTATTTTCTATGGCAACTAATTAGTTTATAATTGTTATTTTATATAACCAAAGTTTACATGCATTTTTAGTTATATAAGCTGCCTTAGAAAAACTAAGGTTGTTTTTTATGTTTAGATCATAAAAATAAGTGTATAAACAAGCCAAGGACTTAATGGTGTTTTATTTTGTGTCATGGTGATGTGATTATTTATTCATTTGGAATGTAATAGTAATTAGATGTTCTTTCATTTTTGTTTATTTTGTAAGTAATAGATTAGTATTAGACTAGTTTATTTTTATTTAAATGTAACAAGAATGAAGAATGAAACATCAAAAAGGGCTTAACCAATGTCTTAATGGCTAAGACTAGGTTACGGCTTTGAGAGCTTGCTCTCGGACCTAAGTGGCTATTGTCTTAACACATTAAGTCTTGGTCCCTATTACGTCATCTCATGGAACCTTGGAGTTCTTTATGCAAGCAAGGGTTGTCTTGGCAAGTGAGAGCTTCAAAACATTATTAAGAAAAATCCTTGTCCCTTAAGAAGGTCTTAATGCTTTTGTGTTATCTAACAAGTATCATTAATAGTTAAAAGGCTTGGTTTATACACTAACTTGCATGCTTGTGATGTTTATGTGACAATTTTGTAAGTATGAAATAGGATTTGCATGCCATAAAACATTTTTAAACATATGGATACATCACATGGAGTTTGGAATTTCAATAAATATATAAATTTTGACATAAGACATTGAAAATTGAGTATCATAAATAAAAGAGTTTATTCAAAAACTCTTAAAATGCTGAATGTTTTTGGAATACTTGAAATAGTTTAAAATTTGTTTTTAAAACTTGACCAAACTCCTAGTCTTATAAATACAATGAAGTTTTGTTAAAAGACTAAAAATTGGTTCTCAAACATTCAAACAACAAACTACAAATTCAGGATATACATATATAGTTTATAATTTAACACGACGTAGTTTAATAAAATTAGATTTTGTCAAACTAAAAGGAACCAATAATATAAACATAATTTTATATAAATAAATGTATCGTAATACATTTGATGCATGAAGTATTCGTGATACATGTTTTAAAAACTAGAATTGTTAAAACGTATAAAACCCTTATAAGAGGCAAATCTATGACATCCTTTTGCAAGACACTTGTTTGAAGGTTGTATGATCCTTGTGGGATAAAGCATACCTAAGTACTTGGGTTATCTTCTATAGGCAAAGTGGCTTTCACGATTCCTATAACTAGTTATGGGCCGATACCAAACGTTTTTTCATAAGGAAGATTTGATCGGAAATTATGATAGTCCTTGTAGTTAGGATCTGATTCGAATCGAACAAGTTAAACGTGCGGAATCCGATTTAACTTGGTTCTTAAATGTGATTACTTCAAATGACTTCTATATATTGATATACAATACGAATTAATAAGTACTTTACAATATAACTCAACTCTCTCAACTAATAATGTGTAAATATCTAGTTACTAAAAGTAGTAAAACAATATCAACGCCACTATTACACAACTAAGCTAGTATACCTAATCGAACAGTAGTATAGCAGTGATAAGTCTACCGGGTAGTCTCTCACAGAAGCAATTTATCAGTACTTTGAGGATTATTTATTTAATATATAGTTAAATTATCAGGGAGATGCCTCTTAATGACAAGCAGTCAAAAGGTGTCTAAACTAATAAAAGCAATTAAATTGATAAGTCAACAAATTATTAGAAGCATGTTCATCTAGACTTTTTACCCCCTAGAGTTGGACAACAAATAGATAAGTATTTAGCGTATGAGAATTAATAATCTAAATTACTTATTTTCCCAATGCAATCTTTTAATTAAGTTATAAAGTGCAAGTGTCCTTGACAAATTATAAATCTCAATTATAATTAATTTATCCTACTAATATGATAATCTAATCTCATAATTGAAAAATAATCCATAATCCGTGTGACAACCGTCAAAATCTCGTGTCATTACCGTAGTTAAATTCTAGAATCTCAATTACGTTTACTACTTTCTCGAAAATCTATCGGTAATTCTAGATTACGACTCCTTAAGTGCACCGAAACTGCTGAAACACTTTAGAAATTGCTTACCAAACCTTAGGTACTTGAGAATTTCTTAATTAGGTTAAAAAAGTGCTAGTAAAAACAAAACAAATTAAGTCTCTTGAATTATCTCAAAATTATATCGTTCACGAAATCGGGATTAGTTAAAACCCCTTAACTACGTAAACAAAACTTGGAACCGACAAACTAATACTTAAACACCCATTATAAACAATCCAAATACAATTTGAAGTATTTTAGAAATTAAGAACCTCAATTTTTATAACCCAAATATTAAGCATTAAAACATCAAAATTTAAAGCCTAAAATTGTACAAGATTTGTGTAACTCTAATACAAATGTATAACACAACTAATACACATTATTTTTAAACAAAAGATAAAAATCAGAACTCCCTTTATGGGTCAAAAACCTGCCTCCCCATGAAACCATACAAAATCCCTTCTTTTCTTACACACACTCACTCATTTCACTCATTTCACACTCTTTCAACCCACTCATTCTCTCTCAAGAAAAACATACACAAACTCTCTCAAACCTCTCAAGAAATCAGCCAATATCCTCCCTATTTTCAGAACTTTCAAAGTGTTCTTGAGTCATTTCAAGAACATCTAGGTATGATACAACAATCGCTAACCGTATTCTTTCATTTTTAGCTTAAAAATTCATGTTTTTCTTTTAAAAATGTGGATTCTATGCCCATTATGGTTATAAATTCTTTAAAATATGCTTGATGTTTGTAGATCATTCTTTTCACATCTTCATGTGCTGATCCATGATCAAACCAAAATCGAGTTCAAAAGATGCAATACTTGTTCATAATCTTGCTAAATCGTCTTTTTCATAACTTTTGATTTGGATAAAAGGATGTTATTGTTAAAAATAAGTTATTCTCTGGAAAAATGATGGTACATGCATGTAGATAAAGACCTAAATCAATGTTAGGGCCTAGGAGTTAAAGTGGTAGTCTGACTCAAAACTTAACTTACACTCAAACAAACAATCTGCCAGATTTAGTAGTCCGACTTTAATAGGCCATAACTAAATAATTACTTGTCCAAAAATATTGAGTATTCGACCTCCAAACATGTGTTAGCTTTCAAACCCAAGTGGTCTCAATCTAAAATATTGAGTATTCGACCTCCAAACATGTCACATAAAACTAGTGCGCCAGCAGAATGTTTTCTGTAACCACAAGTTTGTGATGCATGTTCAAGGGTTCTAATGTATTATAAAAATTACCAAAAAAAAATTTTAGTCTAAAAAATATTGTGTCTTGAAAACTTATGCTCGTTCTTGTCACACCCCGCTAAAGCGGAAACACGAGATGTAACAGTACAATGATTTCATAATCGAAAATTACAAAAGATTACCGTTCAACGATCTACAATTATTACATTACATAAAGTCTTACAAGCGTTTACAGCATAAAAGTAAATAATCTAAACATGCGATTACATCCAAAAGAGACAAAATCCCGTAATGCTACAACAGCATAGATCACATAACGGGTTTAGCTTCAATAGACAAGTTGTGACTAATTCCTGAAAAGCATGTAAAAGTAAACAGGTCAACTATGAAACTGTTGATGCATCTTAGTGTGTCTGTCAGTTGGTCGAGTCTGTATTGTGTTAGTTAATGTAATTGAGTTAGTTAGAATTACATTTTCTGTGTTATGCGACACAAGCCTTGTGTTGCATTAGTTGTAATAGCGACATAGCCTTATGTCGCATTAGTAATCTTTGCGACATAGTGCTTATGTCACATAAGTCGGCCAGATTAGTATAAATACCTCTAATTATTTTGTAATTAGGTTAGACTTTTCACTATACACTCTCTGCGTTTTTTGCTGCTGTAACTTTGATCAGAGAAATAGTTAAACGCAATATAAAGTTCATATTGATTTGTTATTATTTGTTTAAGCGTTATATTCGTGATTACTACAATCCTACGATTTCCGCACGTGGGGTTATTGAACGATTCGATTAAAAGATCATTCTAGGGATCTACAATTGGTATCAGAGCCATTAATCTAAGGATTTTGGTGGTATCAAATTATTTTGGATACGTCTTTAATACTTATTTTGATTATTTAACGTTTATTTTGGTGTTTGATTTTCATTATAGGTGTTTTGGAGCTGAAAATTGGAGTTTTTAAGCCTAAAAAACTAAGCTTTTACGAAGTTTTTCGTTAAAGATTTTTTAGGTTTCGAAATTTTTCGTTTTTGAGGTATTCGGGATCTGACAACGCCGTTTTGCGACACAAGCTATAGGATTTTTGCGACCTTAATACTTGCGACATACCTGTTTTGCGACATTAAGTTGCGACATAAACCTGCGACATACTGTGCGACACAGGTTCTGCGCCACAGATACCTTTTGCGACACAATCTTAGTGTCGCTGTTAGTGCTTTTGCGACACAATATTAGTGTCGCATACTCCAGTTTTTAGCAAACTTTTTAAAAGTCTCTCGAGCCTTTTACAATGACTGCTTCTACATCAACATCTCTTCAACAAGTCGGGGCTATGTTAAAGCATAATAGTGAGGTGGGTTCAACCAATAAACCACCTATGTATACAAATGGTATGAACTATTTGGACTGGCGTCAAAGATTTGAAGCATTTGTATCTTTCAACGATCCTGAAATGCTTATCTACTTTGAGGAAAGGTATGAACGTCATTTGAGAACCGGTATTCATAATGGACCTATACTTGAAAAGTCCATTAAATCTATGACTCCTGAGGAACGTAAGGCCTTTGACACTAAAAAGAAAACTTATTCTGCCATTACCATGGCCTTACCTCAATAGATATTAAGACAACTACGCCATCACAAAACTGCATATGACTTATGGACTGCTTTTGAAAAGAAATGTGGTGGCAGTGATCAATAAAAACGGAACAAGCTGGATCTGGTTAAGAAACAGTTTGAAGTCTTTGACATGCTGCCCACTAAATCTCTTGAAGATATGTGCAGTAGATATTCACAGCTTGTGAGTGAATTAGTCGAGGGAGGTGTCACTCTCGACAAAACTGATGTCAACAAGAAACTTTTGGGTTCCTTACCCAAAAAGTGGAATACTAAAGTACTGCTGATGGAAAAAGACGAAGACATCATGGACATGGAGCTTGATGATTTGGTTGGACAGATTGTTGCTGATCTTCTAGATATGCAGAAAAAGGAAACCAAGGCTACTGCACACCTTCAGAATCTGAAGTTATATGGTGTGGATATCCCTGCTGCAGCGACTCAAGCTGCTGGTTCTGCATTTTTCTCTGGGAGTTTTGGAAGTTCTGGTGCTCCAAATACATCTGGTGGATTTGGGTATACCACCACCAACTCTTCAAGTGGGGGTGGTACTTATTCAAACTTCAAAGGTGCATCTCCTGCATTTGCTGAAGAACATGTAGCTGTCTTTACAACTTTCTTGTCGGCTTATGATGACTTCCTATCCAACAAGAACAGTACTGTGGATCTGACTGAAGAAGATTTCAGTCAAATTGATCAAGAAGAGCTTGAGCGTATGGACTTGAAGTGGAGTATGGCTATGCTCACAAGAAGAGTCAAGAACTTCTTGAAGAAAACTGGAAGGAAGAACGTTACTGATCCGGAAGAGAAAGGTCTGGGTTATAACAAGAGCAAGGTGAAATGCTACCAGTGACATAACTATGGACACTTTGCTCGTGAATGTGATCGCAAGAAGAACCCACCTTCCGGTTTATCCAAACCTTCTCAGTAGAACTCATCTGATAAGACCAAATCTGATGAAAAGGCGATGGTTTCCGCCGCGCTGCTGCTTTCCAACAATGCTTGGGAATGGTCTGATCCAGATGAGGATGATGCAGAAAAGGCACTGATGGCTGAAGTACATGAGGTATACGACGAAACTTTATCTTGTGTTTCGTGCATAAAATTAACTAACCAGTTAAACAGGTATAGAGAGGACACCAAACGCCTTAACACTGTTATTGAAAATTTAAATGAAACAAATACCATGTTAAGAGACAGTGTAAGGCAAGTGGCCAAAAGTTAAAAGCTATTTTGGAAGAGAAAAAGGAATTAAAAGCCAAAATTTTTGAACAAGAAGATGAAATTGATAGCTATGTTGATATGCTATCATTTGTTAAAAAAGAACTTGCTGAATCTCAAACTGAGGTTCTAAACTTAAAGAAAAAGCTTTCTAACTTTTCCGCCTCCTCTCTAGTCTTTGATGAAATCCTACAGGCACAGAGGACTGATACTAAAAGTAAGGCAGGACTTGGGTATCATTTAGTCCCACCTCCAAAAGATTATCTTCCCATGCCTGTCAAGGATAATGTCAATGACTTGATGCCTATCTTTACCAAGATAGATGTCAAACCTGTTAAACCTGCAGTTAGTATTAAAATTGTCATCACTGCATCCTCACAACCTGAAACTAGTAAGCCCGAGCCAGTTAGGGCTAATACTAGTGAGTCTGAAATTAGTAAGACTCAAAAGGTTGAGAATGTTAAGCCTAGTAAGGCTGAGATTAATCAGACTGAGCTACTTAAGTCTGAAAATATAGTTGAGCCTAAGTTAGGAAAGGCTCTTTATGTGCTTCCTCGTATTATTGAAGAGGAAATTGAAATTGAGGATATAACTGATCAAGAGTTTAGACCAGTAAAGAAACATGTTAAGCTTGAAATCATATAATTACTATTGAAAGAAATGAACAGGCTATATCAAAAGGAAAAGGTAAAGCTATGGCTGAACCTCTAAAGAAGATTGTTTCTAAAACGAGTATTTTAAATAAATCTTCTAAAAATTCTTCTAAAGCATTCCCTGTTGAATGTTCACGTCAATGTGGGTGTTCAACAAATGCTTCTTTTGGTCGAGCTCATCGGTTTACTACTCAATCTCAATTAAGTGTTGAGCATCGATCTTGCTTCTACTGCAAGAAGCAAGGTCATTTGATAAATAATTGTCCTGTGCTTGCGAAGAAACAGTATGGGAAACAAGTTTCGCGAGTCTCTAAATTCAAAAATCTTTCAAAGAAGCCTATTTCAATGAAAGGCTCAAAGACTTCTGTTCCAGCTGTCAAAATCAACAAACTTGAGCAAAACAAATTGTCAAACTTAAAGCTCAAAGTTGTTGACTTGCAAGCATCCAAACCAAAACAGGTTTGGAAGATTAAAGAATCTTGCAAAGATTCTACATCTGACAATAACTCATCAGTCAAACATTCTAAAATGTTTGAAAATAAAATTTTGACTGATGTGGTCGTTGTTAATGATGTCACTGGAGTACCCAAGTCTATAAAGGCTTGGGTCTCCATTTCTAACTAATTTACCTTGTTTGTGGTGCCGCAGCAACCTGAATCTGTAAAGAATAGTAAATGGTATATCGATAGCAATTGTTCTCGGCACATGACCGGTGATGTTTCTCTGTTATCTGAAGTTAATGCTTACAATGGAGGTTATGTGGCCTTCGCTGGTGATAAAGGGGAGTCATTTCTGGTCAGGGTACGCTTACCAATGGAATGGTAAGCTTTGAAAAAGTGAATTTTGTAGAGCAATTACAACACAATCTTCTCAGTGTCTCTCAAGTGTGCGACAAACAGTACACTACTGTTTTCACAGACACTGAGTGTTGTATATTGAAGCCAGGATTTGTGATTCCTGAAGAATGGGTGTTACTGAGGGCAGCTAGGGAGAGAGATACTTATATTCTTGACATGAGTACTGTGGAAACCAAACAGCTCACATGTCTTTTATCAAAAGCTCCCGAAAAAGAATCGTTACTTTGGCACAGGCGTATGGGACATTTGCACTTTCGCAAGATAAACTATCTGATCAATAATGATCTAGTGCGAGGTGTTCCTAAGCAATCCTTTGGGCTGAATGATCATTGCGTTCCCTGTCAGAAAGGAAAGCAACACAAGAAGTCTCACAGACCGAAGCTGGTAAATTCAACTGAGAAGCCATTGGAGCTTTTCCACATGGACTTATTTGGGCCAGTCAGAAAGAAGAGTTTGGGAGGAGCTTCGTATTGTCTGGTGGTTACTGATGATTATTTGCGATTTTCTTAGGTCTATTTTCTGAAGACTAAGGATGAAGTGCCTGAGATTCTCATCTACTTGTTTGACAAATTGCAAAACCTATGTGACTTGAGAATCAAAAAGATAAGAAGTGATAACGGTATAGAGTTCAAGAATTCAATTATGGAGCTTACTGTTTGAGTAATGGCATTGAACATCAATTCAGTGCTACAAGGACTCCACAGCAAAATGGGGTTGCGGAGCGTAAAAATAGGACATTGATTGAGGCTGCTCGAACCATGTTATCCGACTCTAAGCTTCCCATCACCTTTTGGGCCGAAGCTGTAAATACGGCCTGCTATGTCCTTAATCGGGTGTTAATGGTTAAGAAAAGAACAAGACATCTTATGAATTGTTCAACAATAGAAAGCCAAATCTACAATTTCTTGAACCGTTTGGCTGTTTATGTACTATTATGCACACCAAGGACAGAATTGCTAAGTTTGGTGAAAAATCCTGTGAAGGTGTCTTCCTGGGATTCTCTAATAACTCACCGAACAAACGAGTGTATAATCTGGTGACAAAGCGTGTGGAAGAGCATTTTGAGGTCACCTTCTTCCATTACACTGACAACCCCCAGGGAAAGGGACCCGAACACTTGCAAATGATGCGGAACAAATGTTTAAGGCTTCTGACCAATCACCCGTATCTGCATTTGATCCATTACCTGCATTTGACCCTGATGATTTACCTGCACTTGAACTCGAACTTGAAGCTGACTCTACAAACCTTGATTCTATCATTGTTCCAGCTGCAATTCCGAGTTCTCGTATCAATGTGTCACATCCAGTTGATGCTATTCTTGGTGATTTACACAAAGGAGTTTTAACCAGACGACAGCTTGCTGCTGCTAATCAATCTGCTTCGACCTCTTCACCTACTGCAGACACTGATCCTGTTTGTCTTGCTTCGAAAATTGACGAATGCTTTCTATCACAAGTTGAACCGAAGAAGACAACTGATGCGTTAAAGGATCCATACTAGGTTGAGGCGATGCAGGAAGAGCTTCAAAAATTTAAAAAACTGCAAGTATGGACATTGGTGCCTTTACCCAAGGGTGTTCATCCTATTGGCACTCGTTGGATCTATCGTGTGAAGAAGGATGATCGGGGAGTTGTTATTCGCAACAAAGCACGTCTAGTGGTCCAGGGCTTCACTCAAATTGAAGGTTTGGACTATGATGAAGTGTTTGCCCCGGTTGCTCGGTTGGATTCCATCCGCATTTTCCTGGCGTACGCTTCATTCAAAGGTTTTCGGGTTTATCAGCTTGATGTGAAGAGTGCGTTTTTGTATGGTCAAGTGGTTGAAGAGGTCTATGTAAAACAGCCTCCTGGTTTTGAAGACTCCGTTCATACAAATTACGTATGCGCGGTATGAGCGGCTTGCGACTCATCTATTGAAGAATGGATTTGTACGTGGAACGATCGACAGTACTCTCTTCATCAAGCATGACGGGGATGAATTATTATTAGTACAGGTTTATGTGGATGACATCATCTTTGGTTCTACCAAGGATGAAATGTGTCGCGACTTCGAGCGGATCATGAAGTCAGAATTTGAAATGAGTGCTATGGGGGAACTGAAATTCTTCTTGGGCGTACAAGTCGAACAGTCTGCTAAAGGGATTTACATTCATCAGTCCAAGTATGTCAATGATATGCTTACACGGTATAACTTGACTGACTGTAAATCCTATGGGACGCCTTTAGAGCTAAATCATCACCTTGGTCCAGCAGAGGATGAAGAGGACTGTCCGGAAAAAGATTACCGATCTATGATTGGTTCTCTGATGTATCTCACTGCATCACGTCCGGACATTGTCTTTGCTGTCTCTCTCTGTTCTAGGTATCAGGCTAAGCCGAAGGTATCTCACATGAAGGCGGTTACGCGGATCTTTGGTTATCTCAAATATAGACCAACTCTTGGTCTATGGTATTCTAATGAGAAAACATTCGCGCTCACTGCTTATTCGGACTCGGATTATGGTGGTTGCAATATGGATAAGAAGTCCACATCTGGTGGCTGTCAATTTCTTGGACCTCGGCTCGTTTCATGGCAGTGCAAAAAGCAAACGACAGTCTCTACCTCAACGGCAGAGGCTGAGTACATTGCTGCTACCAGTTGCTGTTCCCAGGTTCTTTGGATACAACATCAGTTGCGCGATTACGGTTTACTCTTAACTATGACTCCTATTCATATAGATAATACTGCTGCTATCTCTATTACACGTAATCCTGTCCAACACTCTAAGACCAAACACATAGAAATTAGGTTTCATTTCATTCGAGATTGCTATGAAACACCTAATTGATTTGGTCCAAATAGATACACTTAAGCAGAATGCCGACCTGTTCACCAAAGCCTTCTCCCGTGCTCGTTTCGATGAGCTTGTCAACCTGATAGGGTTACGTTTCTTTCAAATCAAACAGTAATATTTGTGACCTTCTTTTGTTTTGTTTAAAAAAAAAAAAAAAAAAAAGGATAACGCAATAGCCATTCTTTGTGCTTACTAGCATTAAAGAAATGCAACGTTGCAACATTTGTAAAGACGTTAAGTTGTGTCTGTAAACAACTAGGGATATGATAGTACATTAGGAGACATCCTTTAACTGACAATCTTAAGTTTTATCTTAGATATATCAGTAGGTTTATCTCGTATATGTTATACATGTCCTCATAGACTTTCGTATCATTGCACGATGTATTGGTAGGCATTTTCATACTCCTCTTTGAGCTACTAAGAAATACTCCTAATCCGTGTTTATTATCTTGTGATGACCACCATCTGATGTATGACTATGTGTCTTAATTCCTATGTATCAGCTTGCCATGCTTCTATTACCCTGAGCTTTTATATGACAACATTTGGGGACTTATGCTGACTGTTTCCTTTGTTGTACGTCTGTACAGACCTAGTCTCAGTCAGTATACTTTCAGAAACTAAGCAAACAAAAGTCAAAGCACTTTAACAATCTTATAAAATCAAAGATACCTAACATGGTCGCCAAACGGTTTGACCAAGTATGGTTTTGCTTAAACCTGAATCAAGTTTAAGTCGCTTTGTTGTACGTATGTACAGACCTGTCACCGCTGGCTTGATTCTTAAAAATGTTGAATTCATATACTTTCTCTAAACAATTGAAGTTTTGGGCATGTCTTGATACTAGGAGTATATCTATGTTGGATTCACGGAGACTTACTCACTCTAACAATAATTGCTTAGCTTGAAGTTGAGTGTGTTTCATGTTTAAGTGGAAAAACAATACCGATAATCGTCTTGTTACTGATTGTTTCTCAGGTTTGTTAACTATGCTTGATAAATTTAAACTTGGACATCTATACTGATAATCAAATTAAAATTTAATATTGTCCTGCGAACTTGTCTTTCTAATATGATCCCTAAATAGACAACACTCAAACCGTTCTTTTCTTCAAAACTATTGTATTAGTTACATATTTGTTGCGTTTTAATTTTCTTATAAGTGTCACAAATAAAAATTAAAGAAACTTCAACCCTTGATTGACTTCTGCGACACAAACCTTGTGTCGCATATTTGTGTTGCCAACCAAGCGACACAACTCTTGTGTCGCATATTGTCCGGGTGTATATATACCCTCGTGTTGCAGTAATTAATCTTAATTACCTGCGACATAAATTCAAAACCACTGCGACACAACTTGGATCCTGTGACACAAGCAACCCGACGCCAAAACACGATTCTGTTTGACTTTTCTGTGGATTTCCTTTCGATTCTTCGTTGTTTTCTTGTTCTCCTTACTCATACGCTTCGATAGGTACCACCTTTACCCGTTATTACTTCGTATTCGTGTTATCATTTGCGTTTAAAGTTTCGGTTTTTAGGCTTTTCCTATTTTTGCGAAATTACATGACTTTGAGTGTTTACATACGTGTATTAATTGTTGAATAATGTTCCTGGCATGTATGTGTCACCCCTGGATGGGTTAGATCACGAAAACCCCAAATTTTTTAACACTGCAAAATCTGGGTTTCATCGTGTTCATCTTTGCGACACAACTGTTGTGTCGCAGGATGTGTTCAGTTTTATGTCGCTGCATTTATGCGACACAATCTTTATGTCGCTGACTTATGTCGCTCATATGTTGTGCAACACAATCCTTATGTCGCCAATAATCATTAAATTGATTTAATTGCAAAACAGCGACATAACTCGTTATGTCGCTCTGATATTTTGCGACACAAGGCTTGTGTCGCATTACATTTTTATTTCAAAAATGTCAACTTCTAAAATGTGTTTTCGTCTAATGGCTTCCGAGTTTATTGTGATCTTACAGATATGGCTAATATGAACGCTTATTTCTGGGAACCGCGACATAATGTCACGGCTTTTCTTGATGATGAGAAAGAATCGGCGGCGCCGTATCGCCCGATGATTGCATTTCTTCGCCGATCAAGGATCTATACTGCCATCACGGCCACAACCACCATCTACCGTGATCATGTCTCCGATTTCTAGACTCATGCCAGTATTAACTCGGATCTCCATTTTACCCGGATCATCTCTCGGGTTCATGATCGAGAGATTATTCTCTCCGAACAGGTTATTCGAGATTTCTTCCAATTTCCTGATGATTCTGAGATGCCAGTGGCTTTTGCAAACTCATTTATTGCTGGGGCTATGGCTCGGCTAGGCTATTGGGGCGTTCCCCGTGATCAATACCGCAAGGCCTTTCTCACCAAGGTCTGGCGTTATTTGATGCACGTTATGATTGTGTGCCTATCGGGCAGGAAGGCCGGTTTAGATGGAATGAGCCTTTCTACAACGTTAGCTATGCTTGCTCTGATCTACAACAAACCCTACAACTTCTCGGGTTATATTTTTCGCATTTTGGTAGACAACGCCCAGGCAGGGGAGGGACAGTGGGCCTTATACCCACGTTTTGTTCAGCTTCTGATCAATCACTTGCTCCCGAGTTTACCGGTGGCTCCGGACCACCAGTTTCGCCAGACGCCGATGAATACCCATATTTTTGTGGTTTCCGGTCAATATGCACGGGGCGCACCGGTCCCGCCCGATGTGCCGCTGTTTGGCCATATTATTAATGAAGCCTATGTGCCTCCGGAGGGTGATGAATTTGAAGATCCGGCTCCCATTCAAAGGCCACTTTCCCCTCCTCTACAGGCACCTGGTCAACAACCGCCTATCCAAGCACCTCTCCAACAACCTCCACAAGTTCAGCAACAACCTCCTCAAACTGATCTTTCAGATGATGTATTTCAAGATATTGAGGATTATGTGCCTTCTCCTCCTCGGTCGACGGGCAAAAGGCCCCGTGAGGATGTGACCTACATTGTTTCTGAGGACTTGCCTACTACTAGTCGTCCTCGTACTTCTTCATCTGCAGGGCCTTCAGAGTTGCGGACTCCAGTGCAACCTCATCCGGACATTCTCAAGCAATTATTGGAACGGATGGAGGCAATGCAAAAGACTGTGGACGACCAAGCTTCTCTCGTTCAGTCTCAAGCTGCACTGATAGAGACTCAAACCTCCAGGATTACTGATAGAGGTTAAGTTTAGGGAGTTTGAGACCCGGTCACTTCGTCCGGGGGAGTCTATTCCCTCTGGTCCATCATTAGAACCAAGTGGACCGGGGTCTGAGTCTGTAAATGAAGATGTAAATATTGAACAAAGTAATGAAATGCCCAGTTTAGAGTATTTTCCTGTGCACCAAATACCAGGCCAGCCGAGACCATTGGCTGTTGATTATTCATGTGCAGACCTCTCTTTTATACAACATATGGTAAACCAAGACAGTTCGGATTCCGAGGATGAAGAATTTGAGGTAAATGATGATGTTGATGTTGAAGAGGAAGGGTTAAGTGAAAATGAGGTATATGATGATGCTCCTACTATTGAGACTGATTCTTCTGAAGATGAAACTGAAGAAGCATCCAAGACACCTGCTGAAGGAACGTCAGAGACTTAGGCTCCAGAAACTGAAACTACTAAAACAAGAGCTGAGAAAATTGCTAAATGGTGGCCTCATGGTAAAACTGGAATTCAGGTACCCGTAACGTGTAAATCATACAAGGTTAGTGGGGCGTATACTGGGTTGATAAAGAGTTGGAAGGTATCCAATGGTGTGTTTATGATCAAGAGACTAGATGGTATCCAGTATTTCAAGAGATCATTCACCAAGTTGAGCACTCTGCCAATAGGAGAAATTAATCGTCTTGCTTAGCTCTCTTTGATTAATCCGTCTGGAGATGACCGTGCAAATTTTATCCAAACCACTTTGCAGCGAGAAATACATACAAAGAAATACAATTTCATCAAACTGACTTTGGGAACTAGGTATATCTATAAGAAAAGGATAGACCCAGTGTACAAGCAGCCGATAGGCAGAATGCGCTATCCTCCGGCTGACTGTTTGAAGATTATTCCTCTGGAAGCGGTTCCGATTGATTTTTTGAGAAGATTTCACTATTGGGAACTTGATGCTCACACCGGTGAGGCAGTTTTGGTTTTTGTTCCTGATACGGAGCAACCTGAGAGGAACTCGTTGTATGGTTTGAAGAAAGCTCAATTTCGAGTGTTTGATCCTATGAGCTTGATAAACATGTCATCAAAAGACTTGAGGAAACTATTTGATAATCCGATTCACTTCAATGAAAGGAATGCTGTGAATAAGAAGATCGCATTTCAATTTCAGCGGATTGTCAATGTTTGTGTAACACATGGAATACATGCTGGCGGTGTATTTCCAACAGGCTGGGTTTGATTGAAGATTTTGAAGACCAAGCTGAAGACACGGGGGAGTTTGTTGATGCATCTTAGTGTGTCTGTCAGTTGGTCGAGTCTGTATTGTGTTAGTTAATGTAATTGAGTTAGTTAGAATTACATTTTCTGTGTTATGCGACACAAGCCTTGTGTCGCATTAGTTGTAATAGCGACATAGCCTTATGTCGCATTAATAATCTTTGCGACATAGTGCTTATGTCAAATAAGTCGGCCAAATTAGTATAAATACCTCTAATTATTTTGTAATTAGGTTAGACTTTTCACTATACACTCTCTGCGTTTTTTGCTGCTGTAACTTTGATCAGAGAAATAGTTTAACGCAATATAAAGTTCATATTAATTTGTTATTATTTGTTTAAGCTTTATATTCGTGATTACTACAATCCTACGATTTTCGCACGTGGGGTTATTGAACGATTTGATTAAAAGATCATTCTAGGGATCTACAGAAACATAGTTGGTGAGTACATAGGTTTTGTGTAATGAAAGACCGTTTTCAAGTGTTTACAAAGTCTAATTTAAAAGTTCCACGTTACTACGTGATTAGTTCGCAAAAGTAGTCTGTTTAGTGCCGAGGTGCATACAAAGACGATAACCATCTTAAAATAAATTTGTAGGATAGTCAAGAGCTATTGTGCGGATAATTATGAAAGTAATTCATTAATACAAGGATCATTTAAGAGCGATACTCATTTGATAGTTAGATTCATTTGTGATTCGATGTTTTGTTCGCAAAAGAGGTTTATTTAAGTACAAGATTCATTTAGGAGCGATTCCCTTTGGAACTTAATTAAAGTCATGATTCATTTATAACGCCACGCTCATATTTTCAAAGGAATGTTTAATTCACGTTTATAAAGCTCAAGATATAATGTTTAATAAGTTCAAGTTATGTTTATAAAACTCATATAGTAGTATTTAATAAGTTAAGGTTATGTTTATAAAGTCAATGGATCATCAAATCAATATCAAAACGTTTATAATCTCCACAGATTATTATGTCGAAGTTCATAAGAATGTGAGGCGTTATTATGAAACCACGTTTATCATTAACCAAAACATTCACGATATTATTTTGAAATTAAGCTTAGCATAGTATAGTATTTGTAAATCGAGCATAACATTTGTAAAACGAGCAAAGCATAAGTATAGCATCAAGTATAACATAAGCATAGTATTCAGATCATATAAACATGCTTTTCACCCCAAAACATTTAAGTAAAGCGTTAAAAGAGGGGTTGTGTCTCACAGTCTAACCGTGAGCGTACAGATGGATGTAACGCACATGTTGACCGGGTATGCCTCCTATCGACGTCCTAAGAACACAAGGTTTCTAATTAGTTTCTCAATTAATGTGGTTTGTTAGGATTTTTTAGCTAGTTAATTAAATTCCAAAGTGCCGTTAAGGTTGGAATTTTCATTTAATTTACTTTGCCGGTAATTGTTCGAGTTGTGAACAAAATAATGGAAATAAATGTATACAACATTTAAAAATTACCAAACTTGGTATGAAACATGAAATATAGTTCACAAATTTTCTATGAAAATTTGGGGAGTTTTAGACTTATGGATTATTTATAATCATTTCATGTAAAAGTGGGATAAATATGGGAAAAATAGTAATTATTCACGAAAGATTATGTAATTTTTACCAAATCAGTTTCTACCCATTTTTAGGTTTGTGTAAAATTTTCAAGTCGTTTTGAGGACTGGAACTTTGGTTCCCAACATTATGCGTTTTAACGAGACGTAATTCGGAAAACATATCAAAGCACTTCCAAAGAGTGTGAAATTTTGAGGATAGTGTCATTTTCTGAGGAAAATGAAAATGACACTGGAATTTTCTCATAATTATTTGGTGTCCAAAAGTATTTTTCATGATTATTTCACCTTTTATAGGCTTTATTTGCATTAATTTAGGAAAAATACTTATGTTTCACCAAAAATTACCATTTTTATTTTAAAGACTCCTTTTATGATCTATTTACTGAGAAAAATAATCCCCAAAATTTTAACACGTTTTATCTAGAACTTATGTATTTTTGAATCTCACAACACAAGTATTTGAAATTTACAAGCTTACAACAATGAATGATGTTCATGCATTTTCTAAAAATATGAGGTAAGTTACCATCTTTTTATTCTAATGAGATACACTTGTTAGGAGTCTAAATTTTTTTTTTTTTTTTTAATTTATTGAACACCTTAAGCCCCATGAACATGTATCACAACAAGATTACTCACATAAACGTAGCTGTTTGCGCATAAGTTTTGTGTAATACATTTGGAGGTCGAATACTCCATGGATTTGGTTGAGACTAGTGGGGTTTTATAGGTAAGACATTAAGCTATTTTCCAGAAGAAAAATCAAGATTTTTGGACCATTATTGACTGAGTTATGGTCGATAAAAGTGGGGTCAAAATCTGGACAGATTACATAGAAGACAAAAGTGATCTTTTTGGTGTGTTTTCACTACCAAACGATTTTTAGACCTCATCCAATGATTGATGCCTTTTCTTTTATGCATGAACATGTATTTTACATAAACATAAACATATTTTAACAAGGATTAAGATCTAGCTACGAATTTTTGGTGCATGCAAGCCCAAAATCTGGTTTTTGGCTCTTTTTCAAGAACACAACTTGCAACCAAGCTTTTGATCTTATTAAATCCTTGAAATCTTTGTTCTAAAACATTCTTGGTGTTAAAATACATCCAAGATGTGTTAGAAACGATTTTTAACCATTAAATCTATTCAAGCTTGCAAGAACATGAAAATAGTTACAATAACATCAAAAAGTCGACTTTTTTGGTTTGATTTTCGGTTTGATCATAGGTTACGCTTCTTTTACATATGAATATGTATAAGGTGTAACCTACAAACCATCAAACCTTGTATGAGGATTTAAGCCATGAAAAAGGCATGAATTCCATGAAATGAACATAATAAAAGAAGGAAATGGAAGCTAAGATGAGTGGTTATACCTTAAAGATCTTGTATTAGTATAAGAACTCTTTTGAATGATGATTTTAGGATGAAAAGGGGGCTAGAAATTTCTGGAGTTTAGTGTGTGAAATGAGAGAGTTTGTGTGTGTTTTTGGAAATGGAAATGGAAATGAGAGAAATGATTGTATTGAAAGAGTGTTGAAGTGTATAAGCCTTGCATGGAATCAAATTGAGTTAGTGGAGGTTTTGAGTGGGCAAGAGAGGGGGCTGCTGATTTTTGGTGGGGGAGGGGTTATTTCCTCATTTTATTTTGTTAATTGTAAGGAAATAAAGTCTTATAAGTTGTACAATTAAATTGATATAAGTTTGTATGTTTTGTAAGATTTAATTGTGATGTTTTGAGAGTTAAAGTTGAGTTGTAAAACTTTATTTCATAAGTTTATAATTTTCATCATAAGGTATTTGATTCGTTTAGGGTTGGTATTCGCGGGTTAATCGTGCGGTTTTCGGTTGTGTTAACCAAGTTACGGAATTTCCCGATTAAATTCTGATTTTTGCGATACGATAAATATTTTTGTGTTGATGAATGAAATTAAGTTTCATTTGTTTTCTTTGGCACTTTGTAACCTAATTTAATGTTGTTTACGGTCTTAAAGTCCGCTAAGCAATCTCCTAGAACGTTACGCGATTTCGGTAACTTACGGTTTCGGTACTTAAGGAGTCGTAACCTAGATTTTTCACTAGGATTTTTGAGTGCTGTAAACGTAAATAGATAGACTAGGAATTTAAGTGCGTTATTGACCTGAGATTTTTGACGGTTGTCACATTTCTCTTATAAAATTCCTAAACACATATCAAGGAAAAGCCAAGAGAAATGTGACTAATGTATGTTGATGATGTTACAAAAATCCCGAAATGGGTTAAAATCGTATTAAAAATGAGAATACTATTTTTCTTTGTTACCTTCATGTATGAAGAACCTTGGGAAATAATTTTGGAAGTTTTGAAACTTATTTGTATTCTTTTTTATGAATATACAAAACTATAACTATGAATAATTAGTTTTCAAACCATTAAATTCTGAAATGTTTATGTGATATTCCAACTGGAAAATAACACCGTACACCAAAAATTACATTATTTTGGTACTTTTTTACACATTTGGAGTTTAAGTGTTTGTAATCATGATATATTGGAAACAGGGTTATACCGCTCCAAACGAATTTAAATTTTTACGGAATTCTTAAATTAGTTAGAAACAGAGGTGGTAAAAATTTCATAATTTTTTATGACCATTTACTATTTTAATTAAATTTCTATCATATTTTGGACCCAAATTATTGTAACATCCTCTCCTGCAGTCTTGTAATTTCTATTATTATAATTGATTATCTAATTGTTTTAGAAATTATTTAATATTATGTGTTTCATTGTGAAACGTAGATAAATAGGTCCTTTGACTTATTGTGACTAGTGAAATATTAGTTGTTTTAAATTGTTATAGATGACGGTAAAATAAAATAATATTTCTCGCAAAAGGTTTTCAGGTTCCAGACAAAAGATTTAGGACGGGTATAAAAATTATACCACTTATTCACAACCGACTTTGAAATCCTCATATATTCTCATTTCTTCTTCTTGTTTCCATTTTTTAGAAATCTAACAAATTCAAGAAACCCATAATCAAATTGAATTCAAGCTTAGCTTGTGCTTCTGTAATTCGATTTCATAACATCAGATTCATCATCATCCAAGTTCTAATTTCCATCAAGATTAGCAAACCTTTCAATTTCAAAAGAAAGAAAAGAAGAGTAAGTTTGATTTTGATTGTGTAAATCGAATTGAAGCTTGGTTTGTTGTTATTAGGTGTTGTTTGATGTTACTTGAAGCATTAGAAACCATAGAATTGAGTATTATGATGTTTTGGTGAGTTTTGATTTGAAAAACCCGTTTTTGCAGCGAAGTTCGCAGTTCTCAGTTCATCCTGCGAACTGAGATCCTGCGAACCGAGTTGCGAACCCAAATCCTGCGAACCGAGTTGCGAACCCAAATCCTGCGAACCGAGTTGCGAACCCAGAACCTGGGAACCGAACCCAAATCTTGCGAACCGAACCCAATTTCTGCGAACCGAGATTTTTGTTTTGCAAATTTTGAAAATGCGCAAGTGTTTTTGAGACGTGGTTTTGTGAAAATATCACCAACTCGGATTTAATTGAAATTCGCATGGTCACTCGGAAACGACCTAGTAATCAAGGCTATATTTTATTAGCCTAGGCTGTTTTTGGCCATTCGGGGTCATCTAGGGCCCGAAAATGACATTTTTCAGTTTTAAGCGGCATTGCGGACTTTTTCGGAGCTTATTTCTGATTGAACTTTTGTTTGCCTAGACTCCAGGGATTACCTGATTAGATAATTAGACTATAATGATATTTATGGAACGAACTTCTGACTTGTGTATGATTTTCTGTTTCAGATCAACGTAAGACTCAGTGATATAAGAATACTAAGTGTGGAGACGTCAGAGGTATCGGTGAGTGGATTCGGAACTCATCATTTGATTTAGTTGTAACTATTTGGTTACAACAAGTAAACGTAGATGTATATTAGACTGTTAGTCTTGATTATTGATTATTGATCTACGTGATATGTGAACCTATGTGTACTATGTTATTGAGGTCAACGTGTAGTTGGACTTCTGGTTATTATGTGTTTTACACAGGTTTTGATTCATTTGTTGTGTTTGAGACCTGTGTATGTGTTTAATAGCCAGTAGTTATCGGTCTATTCTGTATTGGCCATACGGATTGACGGTAAGTGTTCTTGGGGGAATCCCCGGGTATTATGATATCCCCAGAGCCACCGATCCTCATTGAATTATGTGTGTTTACGATTATTTGGTGTAAACTGCTAGTTATGCTAAGTTGAATGGAGTGTGATGAATCTATTCACTTAGCTTCGTGCTAACCCCCCATCTTACTTCCTGCAGGATATGTTTTGGTTAATTGTGGGTGCAGGAGGTGATTGGTTGATCAAGGAATGTTTGACTGCGCTTGAGGACTCTGATATGGTTTTTGTAATAAACCTCGTTTTGTGAATTTTATAATACCCCGCCTTTTGTAGTTCTTAAACAGTTTGAATGTGGTGTATATATTGAAAAATATTAACTGTTTATGTACAATGTTTGATATATATTTTAATGTAATGTATTTTAAATTCATGCTTCCGAGTTTATTAATATTATATTCCTAAATAGAAAGAGGGGTGTTATAATTATGAATAAATATAATATGATTCTAAAAATTTTTAAATTTTTACTGAAAGTTTATATCTAATATTAGGCTATATAAATAAAGTTTGGTAATATTTGGAACTAATCTTCATGTGTTTACACAAATATGTTTACAAATTTATTAATAAGGTTACTGATTAATAAGAGAAAATCAAACTATTTCATGACACTTTATAATTTAATTAGTTGGTTAAGTATTACTAAATCAGATAAATTAGATGAGAATATTATAGAACCTTCTTGTTTGTTGGACACAGATAGGAGTCATACTTGTTCTAGCACGCAGAAAACTTTCGAACTATACGCTTGAACTTTATTGTGAGTTTCATAGCCCCTATTTTTACTTATTTTGAAATTGTTGTGGGGTGAGAATACTTGCTTTCTTTTGTGGTCACAAGTACTTATAAACCGTTACGTATTGCATAAGTTACTAATATTCCTTCTTTGGGCCTCTATCATGAATTGTTAGTTATGGACTTAAGCGTAAATGTTGTAAATAGATCTATTGGGTTGACACCCCCGTCCGCGCTGGTAGCGCCAACTTGACTACAAATCAAACGGACGCATAATCATTTGAGAACTACGAGTGTTTGGAATAAGACACTTGTAAAGCAACTAAATAGTTAAGGTTTCAATTCATGAGTTTATGGCGATAGTAATACATTTTTATGTTGTGGTAAAACAATATAACTTGAAATCTCGTGATCCACGGTACTATTTTACAAACTCTTTACACCTATGAGCTCACCAACTTTATGTTGACACGTTTAAACATCTATTCTCAGGTAACTAAGACGCTTCGTAGTTGTGTCATTGAGTCACCCTTATTGAAGTAGGAGTTGCATCCCCTTGGAAGGGGCTTTTGCATAAACTTTGTCATGTTGAATTTAAGTTAGTTAATTGATTAAGTTTGAAACTATGTTGTTAAGACTTTAAACATGGATGTTTTATAATTGAAGACAATGTAATTTAAACGATGTTTGTTTAACGACTCTCTTAGAGGTCGCCCATTGTAATCCTTGTTTATGATCTATGCTCGTCGTGACCCGAGGGTGTGACAATCTGTTACAAATTTGAATTAAACATAAATAATATGAAGATTCGAATGAAGAATTACAAACCCTAACTTCTATGATGATTGGAATAGTGATGAATCACTTAGGGTGTCCCCAAAAGCTCTCCAAGGCAACCTCCAATCGTCCACAATTAGTTCATAATCAAAAGGTAATCATAATTAGAGTTTAATTAACATTAATAGAAAAAAAGCCCGTAACCGCCTCAAGTACTTGGTGTCTAGCAGGAGTACCCGACGCGTAAAATTGAATCCCACCCCGTTAGGTGTTCTCTTCCCGGTTGCATCTTCAAACTGGAACACATGAGTTCCCGGCGGGTAACCTCAGTCTCCGGCCGAGGTTACCCAGTGAGTATAATTAATATCAAAATATTTGTTCAAGTTTTCCCGGTTGAGTCATGGTGAACCCGTTCGGGTGGCTAGTACCCGGCGGGTAGTAGTAGATCCCGACGGGTAGTGACACTTTCTGACATTTAGTTAATTTTTCCGAATCTTTGTTTTCATCCGCTATTTCATCATTCTTCATTCAGTTCACTTGATCTTTAACCTGAAACTAAATTTAACTAACTAAGTACCAAAAGTTCATAAAAGTAACTAAATTATTATACAATTCAGACTGATATCGCCGCTATAAATATGTCTAATTTAGATGTAATCAAAATCCCCCTCACTTGACTTTGCTTATCCTCAAGCTAACTATGGTTTAACAATTAAGAACTAGTCCTCTAGCAATTTACAATATATATGGTTTCAAGAATTAAGTACTAACAATAATCACCAATGTAATATGTCTAATTTAGATGATTGCACATTGGTTTTCTCTTTTTCTTTTCCCTTTCTTCCACCTCTTCTACCCTTGGTCTTCTAATTTAGGTAACAACTTTAGGAACCCATTTGAGCACGATGCCATTAGGTTTTGAATATTTTGAAAACCATTTATAAGTTGTCTCAATTTAATTCAAAGACATTGAGTTCCATTTCAAATTGAAACACGATGTTTCTTTTCTAAAAAACTCATCGTGGAACCAATGTTGGAGGAATTATTCTTGGTGAGAAAGGAACAAAATCGTTTCGTATTTTCACATGGAAAGTCTGTAAATCAAACATTTGTTGTCTTGAATATGCGAAATATTTTATTTGACCAGATTCCGGTTGTGTCGGTTTTGAAACTTTTGTTGTCTTTTGAAATGTTGAAACTGATCTTTTGGTTCATTCAAAGGTTACGGAATCACAACAATCAACCAAAGGTTGATCGAGTGTTCTAGTTTATTGTGATTTCTTAGAGTACTTTTTATTCTTTTGCAATGAAACTAGTAAACTATGAAATCCTTTTCGCATAAACCCTATTCGAACATGGTTTGGAAGATTTATCTGGGTAAATCATAGGAATCTTGACTTGTGGTTTAGTTGAGTTAGAGACTTGAGTAATTTGTTCAAGAAGATCTTGAATAGTTTTCATTGCATGATCATGATCTTTTTGAAGTTTTGCTACCACTGTTTGTTGTCGCTCAGGTTCTAAAATCCGCTCTTCGAGTCTGACAATTGTTGAACGTATTTCTTCACGTTCAGTCTCCATGTTAAGTATTTTTAATTGGAAAGATTGAATCTCTTCTTATTTCTTTATCAACTTTTCATTTAAACTTTCGTCTGGACTTTTCTTCAATTTATCAATTCTTCCATAAACTTTTGTAAGAACTTCCCACAAAGCATAAGATGTTTCTTGATTTTTGAAACAGGAAATCACATCTTGTGGTAAACACAGAGCTTCATAAGAGGTTTGTTGATTTTTGAAACATGCTAACACATCTTGTGATAAACACATGGTAATTTTTTCATACTCTTTCTTCTCTTTGTCAAAAGCTTTTTGTTCCTCGACCGACATTTGACTTCTTGTTTTAAACTCTCGAAAAATCTCTTCGAGTCTCGGTCTCTCATATTGTTCAGTAATAGAAGTCCACAAATTTGGATCGGATAATTCAATAAACTCTTCAAACTTAGTCTTCCAACTAGCATAGTCTTTATAAAATTTTCTCAAACCAAAATTAATCAATGATAAGCCTAAAATCAAATTTTGGTAGTCGACAAATATTCCCTCTAAATAACTTTTTTTTTAAAGAGACGCCTGTAGTGAATAAGTGTCGCTTGAAATTTTCGCTAAAATAACCGTCACTAGTGTCTGTGGATCCCAATCTTGAATCTTTTAATCAAATCGCATTGAGGAGACAATCACAAGAATATAAAGTTTAGACAATGAAGAACAAAAGGAATAAAACTTTATATTTCTATACTCAAGGTATTCTCTCAAAGATGTAGCAGCCAAAATACAGAGAATAATATGTGTGTGAAAGTCTTACCCTAAATATCTCTAACTTTGATATTTATACTAAACAAACTGGCCATTTTGCGACACAAGCCTTGTGTCGCAGAGATCACTAATGCGACACAGGCACTGTGTCGCAACTACAACTAATGCGACACAAGCCTTGTGTCGCAGTACACAAAAAATGTAATTTTCACTAAGTCTATTTCATTTACAGACACAGTACAGACATGACCAACTGACAGACACTTTAAGATGCATTAACAAACTCCCTCGTGTCTTCAGCTTGGTCTTCAAGATCTTCGTTCAAACCCAGCCTGCTGGAAATACACCGCCAGCGTGTATTCCATGTGTCACACACACATTGACAATCCTCTGAAATTGAAGTGCGATCTTCTTGTTCATCACTTTCTTCTCATTGAAGCGAATCGGATTGTCAAATAGCTTTCTCAGATCTTTCTCAGAGAAATTTATTAAGCTCATCGGATCAAAAACTCTGAATTGAGTTTTCTTCAAGTTATAAAGTGAGCTCATCTCTGGTTGCTCTGTTTCAGGCACAAATATCAAAACTGCTTCACCAGTATGAGCATCCAGTTCCCAGTAATGAAATCTTCTTAGAAAGTCCAAGGGAACTGTCTCCAGAGGTATCTTCTTCAAGCACTCAGCCGGAGGATAACGCATTTTAATCAATGGCTGTTTGGTGACAGGATCTAACCGTTTCTTATATATAATTCTTGTTCCCAATGTCGGTTTGATGAAACTGTACCGTTTAGTGCGAATTTCACGTTGAAGCGTAGATTGAATGAAGTTGGCACGATCGTCTTTCGAAGGATTAATCAAAGCAAGCTGAGCAAGACGATTGATTTCTCCTTTTGGCAAGGTGCTCAGCTTTGAGAAAGATCTATTGAAATATTGGATACCATCAAGCCTTTTGATCATAAATAATCCATTTGAGATCTTCCAACTCTTTATCAGTCCAGTATACACTCCAGTGACCTTGTATGATTTGCAGGTGACCGGCACTTGTTTTCCATCTTTTCCGTGCGGCCACCATTTAGCAAGTCTTTCAGCTTTAGTCTCAATCGGTTCATCATCAGGAATATGAGTCTCCGATGTTCCTTCATCTTGAGTCTCAGAAGTATTATCAGTATCGTCTTTAGAAGAATCTGACTCAATAATTGGAGCATCATCATAGAACTCATCATCATTAAGTTCTTCCTCCTCAACTTCAAAATCAGCATCTTCTTCAAAATTTCCACTCTCATTATCAGAATTGACTTCGTTTATCATGCGTTGAATAAACGAGAGGTCTGCACAAGAATAGTCTACAGCCAATGGTCTTGGTTGGCCTGGAATCCGGTGCACAGGAAAATACTCTAAAGTGGGCATTTCATTAGATTGTTCAATATGTACATCTTCAGTTACAGACTCAGACCCCGGTCCTATTGGTTCTATAGTTGGACCAGAGGGAACAGACTCCCCCGGACCAATAGACCGGGTCTCAAACTCCCTAAACTTATCCTCTAAGGTCGTAATTCTAGAAGTTTAAGCCTCGATAAGTGCAGCTTGAGACTGAATGATAATAGCCTGGTCGTTCACAGTCTTCTGCATTTCCTCCATCCGTTCCAAAAGTTGCTTTATAATATCCGGATGAGGGTGCACTGGAGTCTTAATTTCTGAAGGCCCTGCAGACGAAGAGGTGCGAGGTCGACTGGATGTTGGTATGTCGTTAGAGACAATGTAAGTGACATCCACACGTGGCCGTTTGCCCGTCGACCTGGGAGGAGAGGGGCATATGTCATCAATATCCCTCATGAGATCTTCAAATTAAGGATCGGGATTAATAGCTTGTTGTTGTTGTTGTTGTTGGTGATGCTGTTGTTGTTGTTGTTGTTGATGATGTTGAACCGGTGCCTGTGGCGGAGGTGACAGTGGCCTAGGAATAGGAGCCGGATCGGCGAATTCGTCACCCTCCGGAGGCACATAGGCCTCATCCACAATATGGCCAAAAAGTGGCACGTCAGGCGGGACTGGTGCACCCTTAGCGTATTGACCGGAAACCACGAAAATTCGGGTATTCATCGGTGTTGGGCGAGATTGGTGTTGCGGGGCCACCGGTAAACCCGGGAGTAAATGATTGATCAATAATTGGACAAAACGTGGGTACAAAGCCCACTGTCCCTCCCCAGCCTGTGCATTATCTACCATAATCTGAAAAATATACCCCGAGAAGTTGTAGGGCTTATTGTAGACTAGTGCCAGCATAGCGGATGCAGTAGATAAACTCATCCCATCAAAACCTGCTTTCCTGCCAGAGAGGCAAACGATCATAATGTGCATCAAATACCGCCAGACCTTAGTGAGATAGGCCTTGCGATATTGATCACGAGGAATAGTCGGGTAGCCGAGGCGACCCATGCCCCCGGCAATAAACACATGAGAAAAGGCCACGGGCATCTCCGAGTCATCCGGAAATTGAAGGAAATCACGAATGGTCTGCTCAGAGAGAGTAATTTCACGATCGTTAACCCGAGAGATGATCCGCGTGAACTCTAGATCCGAATTGACAGCTGCATTGACCCAAAATTCGGAGACATGATCCCGATAGATGTTGGTGGTAGCTGTGATCGCAGTGTATATGCGGGATCTACGAAGAAAGGCAATCATTGGACGGTAAGGCGCCGCCGATTCCTTTTCGTCATCTAAGAAGGCCGTGACATTATGTCTCGGTTCCCAGAAGAAAGCATTCACATTTATATCTGCCATATCTGTAAGAACACGAGAAACTTGGAAGCCGTTAGTTTCAACAAATAACATTGACATTTTTGAATTAAAAATGTCTTGCGACACAAGCCCTGTGTCGCAGGATTGAGTAGCGACATAACGAGTTATGTCGCAGTTTTGCAATTAAATCAATTTAATGATTAGTCAGCGACATAAGGATTGTGTCGCACAAAAAGAACGGCGACATAGCGGTTGTGACGCGGAGAATTCAGCGACATAACGCAGCGACACAACCATTGTGTCGCTGCAGTAAGCAGCGTCATAACCCAGCGACACAAGTATTGTGTCGCAACATGAGCAGCGTCATGAGACAGCGACACAAGTATTGTGTCGCAGCATGAGCAGCGTCATAAG
Source organism: Logfia minima (assembly GCA_963921325.1). NCBI lineage: Eukaryota > Viridiplantae > Streptophyta > Magnoliopsida > Asterales > Asteraceae > Logfia > Logfia minima. The sequence continues at coordinate 28,172,888 of OY992770.1, forward strand.
ACAGCGACACAACGCTTGTGTCGCAAATATGAACACTTTGAAACCCAGATTCTTCTGATGAACAAAAATTGGGTATTTTGTGTTTTAATTATGTCCGAAGGTGTATCAATATAGCAGGAGTATAAATCAACAATTATTACGCATGTTAGAACATATTTAGGCAATTAATTTCGCAAAAAATATAAACCCTAAAAAGCCGAATGTTCAAATGCAAATATTGAATTAAATACTGAGTAATAGATGTTATAAGTGGTACCTATGAGCGCGTTTGAGTAAGGGGAAGACGATTCAAGCAATGAAACGTACAGAAAACTCCAAACAATCACAGAAAAGTCGAATTTGAGATCGGGGTGCTTGTGTCGCAGAAATCCCTTGTGTCGCTGGTTTTGAATTGTTGTGTCGCTGGTAATTAGATACTAATTACAGCGACACGAGGGTATTTATACCCCTGACATAAGGCAGCGACACAAGAAGCGACACAATGGTTGTGTCGCTGTATGGGCAGCAAAAATAGGCGACATAATAGGGCGACACAATGGTTGTGTCGCTGGTCCACAAAGCATGCGACACAAGTCTTGTGTCGCAGGTTGGCAACACAAATATGCGACACAAGCCTTGTGTCGCAGAAGTCAATCAAGGGTTCACATTTTTAAGATATTTTGTATTTGTGACACTTAGTGAACGAAGTAAATAAACCAAATATCAGAATAATAAATAAATAATAAATAAAAACAGAAAAGAACAGTTTGAGATGTGTCATTGTAGGAATCATATTAGAAAGACAGACTCGCAAGACAATATCAAACTTTAATTCGATTATCAGTATAGTTGTCCAATTTTAAGTTTATCAAGAAAATTATCAAGCCTTAGATGCAGTCTGAAACAAGACGATTATCAGTATTGTTTGTCCACTTAAACACGTAACACACACAACTTTAAGCTTAACAGTTATTATGAGAGTGATTAGATCTCAGTGACTCCCACATAGATATACTCTTAGTATCAAGACATGCCCAAAACTTCGATTAGTTAGAGAAAGCATTTGAATTCAACATTTTTAAGAATCAAGCCAGTGGTGACAGGTCTGTACTTACGTATAACAAAGCGACATAAACTGGATTCAAGTGTAAGCAAAACCAGACTTGGTCAAACCAGTTGACGACTTGGTAAGTAATCTTTGATTTTATAAGATTTGAAAGTACTTTGACTTTTCTTTGCTTAATGTTTGAAAGTATACTGACTGAGACCAGGTCTGTACGGACGTACAACAAAGGAAACAGACAGCATAAATCCCCAAATGTTGTCAGATACAAACTCAAGTTAATTGAAGCATGGCAAGCTAATACATAAGAATTTAAGACACATTGTCATACATCATATGATAGTCATCACAAAAGAGTAAACACGAATTAAAGTATTTCTTAGTTGCTCAAAGAAGAGTGTGAACATGTCTACCAATACATCGTGCAAGTAATCAGATGTTTATAAGAGCAAGTATAACAGATACAAGATAAACCTACTGATATATCGAGGATAAAACTTAAGATTGTCGTGTGAGGAGTGTCTCCTAATGTACTATCATATCCCTAGTTGTTTTGAGACACAACTAAACATCTTTTGCACATGTTGCAACGTTGCTTTTCTTTAATGCTAGTAAGCACAAAGAGTGGCTATTGCTTTAACCCCTTCTTTTTTTTTTTTTTTTTTTTTTTTAATAATAATAATAAGAACATAACAGACTAAGGTCATAAATATTACTTTTGAATGGGAAAGAAACGTAACCCTATCATGTTGACTAGCTCATCGAAACGAGCACGGGAAAAGGCTTTGGTGAACAGGTCGGCATTCTGCTTAAGGGTATCTATTTGGACCAGATCAATTAGGTGTTTTTCATAACAATCACGAATGAAATGAAACCTAATTTCTATGTGTTTGGTCTTAGAATGTTGGACAGGATTACGAGTAATACATATAGCAGCAGTATTATCTATATGAATAGGAGTCATAGTTAAGAGTAAACCGTAATCGCGCAACTGGTGTTGTATCCAAAGAACCTGGGAACAGCAACTAGCAGCAGCAATGTATTCAGCCTCTGTGGTTGAGGTAGAAACAGTTGTTTGCTTTTTGCACTGCCATGATACGAGCCGAGGTCCAAGAAACTGACATCCACCAGAAGTGGACTTCTTATCCATATTGCATCCCCCATAATCCGAGTCCGAGTAAGCAGTGAGCGCGAAGGTTTTCTCATTAGAATACCAGAGACCAAGAGTTGGTCTACATTTGAGATAACCGAAGATTCGCGTAACTGCCTTCATGTGAGACACCTTCGGTTTAGCCTGATACCTGGAACAGAGAGAGACTGCAAAGACAATGTCCGGACGCGATGCAGTGAGATACATCAGAGAACCAATCATAGATCGGTAATCTTTTTCCGGACAGTCCTCTTCATCTTCCGCTGGACCAAGGTGATGATTCAGCTCTAAAGGCGTCCCATAGGATTTACAGTCAGTCAAGTTATACCGCGTAAGCATATCATTGACGTACTTGGACTGATGAATGTAAATCCCTTTAGCAGATTGTTCGACTTGTACGCCCAAGAAAAAGTTCAGCTCCCCCATTGCACTCATTTCAAATTCTGACTTCATGATCCGCTCGAAGTCGCGACACAGTTCATCCTTGGTGGAACCAAAGATGATGTCATCCACATAAACTTGTACTAATAACAAGTCCTCCCCTGCATGCTTGATGAAGAGAGTACTGTCGATCGTTCCTCGTACAAAACCATTCTTCAGAAGATGAGTCGCAAGCCGCTCATACCAAGCTCTAGGAGCTTGATGAAGACCATACAATGCCTTGTCCAGCTTGCAGACGTAGTTCGGATGAACAGAGTCTTCAAATCCAGGCGGCTGTTTGACATAGACCTCTTCAACCACTTGACCATACAGAAATGCACTCTTAACGTCAAGCTGGTAAACCCGAAATCCTTTGAATGAAGCGTACGCCAGGAAAATGCGGATGGATTCCAAACGAGCAACCGGAGCAAATACTTCATCATAGTCCAAACCTTCGAGTGAAGCCCTGGACCACTAGACGTGCTTTATTGCGAATTACCACGCCCCGATCATCCTTCTTCACACGATATACCCAACGAGTGCCAATAGGATGAACACCGTTGGGTAAAGGCACCAAAGTCCATACTTGCAGCTTGTTGAATTGTTGAAGCTCTTCCTGCATAGCTTCAACCCAGTATGGATCCTTTAACGCATCAGCTGTCTTCTTCGGTTCTACTTGGGAGAGAAAGCATTCTTCAATTTCCGAAGCAAGACAAATAGGATCAGTGATGGTAACAGGAGAACACAGATTGTTCAGCAGCAGCAATCTGTCTTCTCGTTAAAACACCTTTGTTTAAATCACCAAGAATGGCATCAACTGGATGTGACACATTGATCCGAGAACTCGGAATTGCAGCTGGAACGATGATAGAATCAAGGTTTGTAGAGTCAGCTTCAAGTTCGAGTTGAAGTACAGGTAAATCTTCAAGGTCAGATGCAGGTGATTGAACAGAATCCTCAAACATTTGTTCCTCATCATTTGTAGGATCAGGAACATTCTCATTAACGAGTGGAGGTGGAGTCTCATAAGTAGCAGCAGGAGCAGTTGCTGGTGTTCCTGTAGGTGGTGGAGGAACAGAGATGGGTGGTGTTTCAGAAGCGATGTCCAGCCCATGAAGTAGTGTCACTATATCCTCTTCTTCATTTTCCTCAGGAATATTGAAAGAATCAAACAGTGTTTGATAGTCAAACAAATATTCGGGTCCCTTCCCTTGAGGGTTGTCAGTGTAATGGAAAAAGGTGACTTCAAAATGTTCTTCCACACGCTTGGTCACTAAGTTATACACACGTTTGTTGGGTGAGTTATTAGAGAATCCTAGAAAAACACCTTCACAGGATTTCTCACCAAACTTAGCAATTCGTTCCTTAGTGTGCATAATAGTGCATAGACAGCCAAATGGTTCAAGAAACTGTAGATTAGGCTTTCTGTTGTTGAACAATTCATAGGATGTCTTGTTCTTCTTCTTAACCGTTAACACCCGATTCAGAACATAGCAGGCCATATTCACAGCTTCAGCCCAAAATGTGATTGGAAGCTTAGAGTCAGATAGCATTGTACGTGCAGCCTCAATCAAAGTCCTATTCTTACGTTCTGCAACCCCATTTTGCTGTGGAGTCCTTGCGGCACTGAATTGGTGTTCAATACCATTGCTCAAACAGTACAGTTCTATAATCGAATTCTTAAACTCTGTACCGTTATCACTTCTTATCTTCTTGATTCTCAACTCACAAAGATTTTGCAGTTTGTCGAATAGATAGATGAGAATCTCAGGCACTTCATCCTTGGTCTTCAGAAAATAAACCCAAGAAAACCGCGAATAATCATCCGTCACAACAAGGCAATACGAAGCTCCTCCCAAACTCTTCTTTCTGACTGGCCCGAATAGATCCATGTGAAGCAGCTCCAAAGGCTTCTCAGTTGAATTGGCCAGCTTCGGTCTGTGAGACTTCTTGTGTTGCTTTCCTTTCTGACAAGGGACGCAATGATCATTCAGTCCAAAGGATTGCTTAGGGACACCTCGCACTAGGTCATTCTTGATCAAATAGTTCATCTTGCGAAAGTGCAAGTGTCCCATACGCCTGTGCCATAATAACGATTCCTTCTCAGGAGCTTTAGATAGAAGACATGTGAGTTGTGTAGTTTCCACAGTACTCATGTCAAGAATATACGTGTCTCGCTCCTGTGGTGCCCTCAGAAGCACCCATTCTTCAGGGATAACAAATCCCGGCTTCAAAATGCAACACTCAGTGTCTGTGAAAGTAGTAGTGTACTTTTTATCGCACACTTGAGAGACACTGAGAAGATTGTGTTGCAATTGTTCTACAAAATTCACCTTCTCAAAGCTTACCATTCCATTAGTAAGCGTACCCTGACCAGAAATAACTCCCCCTTTGTCACCAGCGAAGGCCACATATCCTCCATTGTAGGCATGAACCTCAGATAAAAGGGAAACATCACCGGTCATGTGCCGAGAACAACCGCTGTCGATATACCATTTACTATTCTTTACAGATTCAGGTTGCTGCGGCACCACAAACAAGGTAAATTAGTTAGAAATGGAGACCCAAGCCTTTATAGTCTTGGGTACTCCAGTAACATCATCAACAATGACCACATCAGTCAAAACTTTGTTTTCAAAAAGTTTAGAATGTTTTACTGATGAGGTATTGTTGGATGTAGAATCTTTGCAAGATTCTTTAATCTTCCAAACCTGCTTTGGTTTGAATGCTTGCGAGTCAACAACTTTGAGCTTCAAGTTTTGCAAAGTATTTTGCTCAACTTTGTTGATTTTGACAACTGGGACAGAAGTCTTTGAGCCTTTCATTGAAGTAGACTTCTTTGAAGGATTCTTAAATTTTGAGACTCGCGAAACCTATTTCCCATACTGTTTCTTCGCAAGCACGGGACAAACATTTATCAAATGACCTTGCTTCTTGCAGTAGAAACAGGATCGATGCTCAACACTTGATTGAGATTGAGGAATGAACCGATGAGCTCGACCAAAAGAAGCATGTGTTGAACAGTCCCATTTACGTGAGCATTCAGCAAGAGATGCTTTAGAGGAGTTTTTAGACGATTTATTTAATATAGTTGTTTTAGAAACAATCTTCTTTTGAGGTTCAGCCATAGCTTTACCTTTTCCTTTTGTTATAGCCTGTTCTTTTTGTTCGATAGTAATTATATGATTTTCAGGCTTGACGTTTTTCTTAACTGGTCGATACTCTTGATCAGTTATATCCTCAATTTCAATTTCCTCTTCAATAATACGAGGAAGCACAGAGAGAGTCTTTCCTAATTTAGGCTTAACTATATTTTCAGACTTAATAAGTTCAGTCTGATGTATCTTGGCCTTAATAGGTTTAACTTTCTCAACCTTTTGAGTCTTACTTGTTTCAGACTCACTAGTATTAGCCCTAACTGGCTCGGGCCTACTAGTTTCAGGTTGTTCACATGCAATGATGACATTTTCAGCCTTAACTAGCTCAGACTTACTTATATTGATGCTCACAGTAGGTTTGACAGTTTTAACATCTATCTTAGTAAAGATAGGCATCATATCATTGACATTATCCCTAACAGGCATAGGTAAATAATCCTTAGGAGGTGGGACTTGATGAAAACCAAGTCCTGCCTTACTCTTAGTGTCAGTCTCTGTGCCTGTAGAATTTCATCAAAGACTAGAGAGGATGTTGAAAAGTTTGAAAGCTTTTTCTTTAAATTTAAAATCTCAGTTTGAGATTCAACAAGTTCCCTTTTAACAGATGATAGCATGTCAACATAGCTACCAATTTCATCTTGTTGTTCAAAAATTTTAGCTTTTAGTTCCTTTTTCTCTTCCAAAACAGCTTTTAACTTTTGACCACTGGCCTTATCACTGTCATGTAACATATTATTTGTTTCATTTAAATTTTCTATGACAGTGTTAAGGCGTGTGGTATCCTCTCTATACCTATTTAGCTGGTTAGTTAATTTAATGCATGATACACAAGATAAGGGTTCATCATGTACCTCATGCACTTCAGCCATTAGTGCCCGTTCTGTATCATCTTCATCTGGGTCAGACCATTCCCAAGCATTGTTGGAAAGCAGTAGCGCAGCGGAAACCATCGCTTTTTCATCAGATCTGGTCTTCTCAGATGAGTTGGACTGAGAGGGCTTGGACAAACCGGAAGGTGGATTCTTCTTTCTGTCACATTCACGAGCAAAGTGTCCATAGTTGTGACACTGATAGCATTTTACCTTACTCTTATTGAAACCAAGACCCTTCTCTTCTGGATCAGTGACGTTCTTCCTCCCAGTCTTTTTCAAGAAATTCTTGACGCGTCTTGTGAGCATAGCCATGCTCCACTTCAAATCCATTCTTTCAAGCTCTTCTTGATCGATTTGACTGAAATCTTCTTCAGTCATATTCACGGTGTTGTTCTTGTTGGATAGGAAGTCATCATAAGCTGACAAGAAAGCTGTGAAGACAGCTGCATGTTCTTCAGCAACTGCATGAGATGCTCCTTTAAAGTTGGAGTAAGCACCACCCCCACTAGAAGAGTTGGTGGTAGTATATCCAAAACCAGTAGATGTATTTTGAGCACCAGAACCCCCAGAAAAGAATGCAGCCCCAGTAGCTTGAGTTGCTGCAGCAGGAACATCCACACCATATAACATAGGATTCTGAATATGTGCAGTAGCCTTGGTCTCCTTCTTCTGCATATCCAGGAGATCAGCAGCAATTTGTCCGATCAGATCATCGAGCTCCATATCCATTATATCCTCGTCTTTTTCCATCAGCAGCACTCGTGTATTCCACTTCTTGGGTAAGGAACCCAAAAGCTTCTTGTTTACATCGGTTTTGTTGAGAGTTATACCACCCTCGACTAATTCACTTACGAGCTGGGAGTATCTACTACACATATCCTCCAGAGACTCAGTAGGTAACATGTCAAAGACCTCAAACTGTTTCTTAACGAGATCCAGTTTGTTTCGCTTGTACTGGTCACTACCACCACATTTCTTTTCGAACCCCTTCCATAGATCATAAGCGGTCTTGTGATGGCGTAGTTGTCTCAATATTTGTTGAGGTAAAGCCATGGTAATTGCATAATATGTTTTTCGTTCAGTATCGAAGGCCTTACGTTCTTCAGGAGTCATTGATTTAATGGACTTTTCAGGAATAGGTCCATTAAATATACCAATTCGAACAAGGCGTTCATATCGTTCCTCTAAATAGATCAGGATCTCAGCATCGTTGAACGATACAAACGCTTCAAACTGTTGACGCCAGTCTAAATAGTTCATACCAGTAGTGTACATCGGTGGTTTGTTCGTAGAACCCACCTCACTATTGTGCTTTAACATTGCCCCAACCTGTTGAAGTGATGTTGATGTAAAAGCAGACATGGTAATGGGCTAGAGACTTTTCAAAAATTCTGAAAACTGAATAATGCGACACTAATGTTGTGTCGCAGAGGTTATGTCGCAAGAGGACTAGAAGCGACACAAGTATTATGTCGCAACTGAACAATCAGCGACACAGTTGTTATGTCGCAGAACTATGTCGCAGGATTAAGGTCGCAAGAACCTTATGTCGCAACACTATGTCGCTGGATTAAGGTCGTTGAAACCCTATAGCGACACAATATTATGTCGCAACCTTGTGTCGCAGAAACGGCGCTGTCAGTGCGAAAAACCTCAAAAACGAAAATTTTCGAAACCTAAATGTTTTTTATCGAAAAATCTTGTACAAACAGAGATTATTAGGTTCAAAAACACCAAAACTTCAGCTCCAAAATACCTACAATGAAGATCTAACACCAAAACAAATGTTAAATAATCAAAATAAGTATTTAATACTTACCCAAATGATTTGATACCACCAATAATCAAAGATTGTGGCTCTGATACCAATTGTGGATCCCAATCTTGAATCTTTTAATCAAATCGCATTGAGGAGACAATCACAAGAATATAAAGTTTAGACAATGAAGAAAAAAGGAATAAAACTTTATATTTCTATACTCAAGGTATTCTCTCAAAGATGTAGCAGCCAAAATACAGAGAATAATATGTGTGTGAAAGTCTTACCCTAAATATCTCTAACTTTGATATTTATACTAAACAAACTGGCCATTTTGCGACACAAGCCTTGTGTCGCAGAGATCACTAATGCGACACAGGCACTGTGTCGCAACTACAACTAATGCGACACAAGCCTTGTGTCGCAGTACACAAAAAATGTAATTTTCACTAAGTCTATTTCATTTACAGACACAGTACAGACATGACCAACTGACAGACACTCTAAGATGCATCAACAGTGTCAGTGGACAGTTACTAGTGTCGCTCAAAACCAAGAAGTGTCGCTTGATGAACACCAACTGCAGAAACTCAACAATTTCAAATTCACCGTCAAATACTCTAATCAATCAATCACAACTACCTCTTAATCACTAGTAAACTCCATTGTGCATCCTAATTTGTTCTTAACATCAGTTTATTAATCTTAATTTTGATTAAATAAACTTGGAGCTTTAAAAACCAAAAAACCAATACCAAATCAAATAATTGCATTATCACATTACCTTATCCGAATCACCTCTAATAGCACTGATACCACTTGATAGTCCTGTCATTTTTCTAAACAAGTTGAAGCAACACTACTAGTGTCGCTAAAATACAAGTAGTGTCGTTTTTCTAAACAAGCTGACTGTCACACACGAATATGTATCAACACATCTTTTGTGATAAAGGTCACCTAAGCAATAGAAATCCGAGGAGTAGATGGGATCACACATGTCAATATTAACAATCGTTGTAAAGGATCCCATATTGGTAGAAATTACATGTGATGTAATTGATAAACGTAATCTACCTTGTCAAAATAGATGGATGGGATAAAGAACGCCTAACCATTCGTTTATTCGCGACTTTGGATCCTAGACATTAATAAGTAATGTTTATGAAACATAAGGGTATTAATTATAAAAAAATTAAATACTAAAGCGAATTTTTTAAATTTTTTTTGTAGATGGCCCCAAATGGAACCACCGGAAACACTCACTCTCTATCCTTTCGTTCTGTCTACAAGAAGGAAATATTGAACCATACAAATTTCGTTGACTGGTTTTGAAACTTGAGAATTGTTCTCAAACAAGAAAATAAATTCTATGGTCTTGAAAATGCCCCTTATGATGAGCCTCCCACTGTGCCTTAGGCAGCACACGACTTATAGATGAAATATGTTGATGATTCAATCGATGTGTCGTGCCTAATGCTAGCTATTATGGTTTCAGAACTTCAGAAGGATCTGGAAAACTTTCCTGCTTATGACATGCTTGCCTCGTTGAAGGAAATGTTCCAACAACAAGCAATAATTGAACCATTCGAAACTGTTCAAGCAGTCCATGCATGTGACATGGAAGATGGACAAAGTGTAAGCACTCATGTGCTTAATATGAAGAGTCATATTGATCACTTAGAGAGATTGGAATCTCTAGTATCCAAAGAGTTAGCTGTGGATTTGATCCTTAACTCTTTGTCAAAGTCGTTTGATCCATCCGTGATGAACTATAATATGAATGGGTTGTAAAAAACCCATCTCGAAGCTGCATGCGATGCTTAAGACTGCCGATAATAGTCTTCCCAAGAAACTCCTCAGGTCCTCATGATCAAGGAGGGAAAAATCCAAAAGCACAAACATCAAAACTCCAAGACCAAGGCGAATGTCGCCAAAGGCAAAGGATATGGTTAAAAGTTTACCCCTCCCCCTCAACTAAAGATGAAAATTGCTAAGGAAGGCGCATGATTCCAATATAGTGCCACTGGCCACTGTTGAGGAATTGTCCCTCTTATCTGGCAGAGTTAAGAAAGAAGAAGGGTGGTGAGACCAGCACTTCAGGTATCTTTCATATAGAACTTTATACATTCTCCTTACCTCTAAACACATGTGTAATTGATACTAGATGTGGAACTCATATTTGTAATTCAGTTAGGGGTTAAAAAGCAGTAGACAACTGAAAAAAGGCGAGTTGGTACTCCACGTGGGAAATAGAGCAAAAGTTGCGGTCCTCTCACTTGGAAATTTTGAACTCTTACTACCAACCGGCTTGATTTTACATCTAGATAATGTATGCTATGTACCTAGTTTGACTATGAATATTATTTTAGTTGCTTGTATCAAACAATGTGGTTTTACAGTTCGCGATACGAGCGTAGTATTTCATATATATAAAATTGAAATGTTTTATTTTGAGGTCCGACTTCTTAATAAAATTTATGAAGTAAACTTCGATTGTACAATATTTAATAGTTCCATATATAATGTAAAACCCAAAGTACTTAGATTGGATTTAAGTGAAACCTATCTACTGCATTGTTGTCTTGGACATATAAACAAGAAACGCGTATCCAAAGTTCAAAAGAGTGTTGTTTACTTGGTAAGATGACTAAGTCACCCTTTACTAGTAGTAGTGAAAGAGCAAATGATTTTTTAGGAGTGATACATACTGATGTAGGTGGTCCTTTCAAACCTACAACTAGATATGGTGAAAGATACTTCATCACCTTCAACGACGACTACAATCATTATGGTTATGTATTCCTGATGAAACATAAGCACAAAGCATTTGAAAATGTTCAAATTTTTTCAAAGTGAAGTTGAAAATCAACTCAACATGACCATTAAATCCCTTCTTTATGATCAAGGAGGCAAATACCTTAGTCAAGAGTTCTTGAAACATCTTATGTGAGAATCGTCACCCAATCAGGTTAGTTGACTATTGGTTGACCTTTACTTTGTTTATACCCTAACTATGACTTGCTAAGTTTGAATTAAGACCTTGACTTGTCAAGTGTTTAGGTACTCTCCTAAGACTTAAAATTCGTAATTTCATGAAACATGTAAACCTAGATACTATCATATGTGCATTTATTTAGGTGGCTTGTCAAGACTTATATGGGTTCATGTCTTTCCTAAGACATTTAACCAATTACACTTAGAATTGTTACCCGTAAGTAACATTATAGACACTTGATATTGGTAATTACAAGTCCATAAATGATAAGAGCAATAGCTAATACAATGAACATATAATAAGCTAAATAAAGATCTATAAATCATAATTAACAAAGATATAACATGTTAAAAACTCAAATGTACCTAAAGGAAATTGTCATTCATAAAACTATAGTCTAATATGAGTTACGAAAAGATTAAAAAGGCTTTAAAAAAATCAGCCCATAAAATTATGAAAAATTTCTTTCCCATATTTACTAATAACTACACCATTAATTCTAGTCAATCTTACGTACTCCCATTCATTCTACCATTCAAACACTTCCAAAATCTCTCCAAATCTCCTCTCCTCCTCCCTCAAAACTGTCCACCGACCATCATCATTCATCTCCATTCTTTTGTTCATCCATTTCAAGAATCAAGTGTGTTGGTATCTTCTTTGAATTCTTGGTAAGTCCTTTTGTTGGGTTCTTTCTTTCCTACACGATTTTCTTACATGAAATCATGAATAATCTTCTTACCATCTTTCATTTTCTTTGTTCATGATGAAAAGATCAAGATTTCCAAGTGGCGAATCATCTCAAAACGTTGTTGTTGGTAGAATCCTTAATTTCTTTTGATTTTCGTCATCTTGAACTCGTTTATCTTTTTTCTTTCTATTGGAATCCATTATTGATGAAATCATATTATGACCATTTGTAAAAGAATATAAGATTTATATTAAAACTAATAGTGAAAATAATTATCTACAATTAATTGTGTAAAAGTTTTATAACTAACGAAAGAATAGTATTAAGTCGATATGGAGATTCTGGAAAGATTCAAGACTCAACTTCATGAAGTCATAAAGTGGTCATAACACAACATTTTTGTAAGGTATTTTTGGTCTAAAATTAAGTTCAAGATGTGTACTTTTGGTTCCAAGTGGTTTCTTGTCCAAAAAGTGAGTTAAGGTACTCAGATGCTCGTTATGAGTTGAAAGGTCAAATATGAGTTTTGGTGACAAAGATTAAGTCAACTTTGCTTTAATGTAACTGTCTCATTTTTTTGAGTTTTTGAATCAGCCTTTTCTGAAATAAATTTTAATGTGTTTCCTTTCCAGAAAAGTTTGATTCGCCTTCAAACAACTCCGTTTCGACTTTCAAACATTGTCAAACTTTTCGGTGCACAATCAGTTATGTATTATGAGTTATACGTTTAAATGGAGTCATTTGAATATGATAATTATTAAGAAAGTTAAGGAAATAAAATATATTAAAACCTAATATCAGATACTACTATGGTGATAAATATGGTGATAAATTGGGACTTCAATCATTTGTTTTAATTAGTTTTGGCACACCTTCAATCATTATGTGTCGGGCGACGTCATGACACATTGTTTGATTTTCATTTAGTGATTCTTTTTTGCATATCAACGTGTTATGAAAACCCCGTCCGTCACACACCGTGTTTCCACCTTAGACGGCGTGTGACATCTTAGGAGTTGCGGAATTGTCTCAGAGCTTACTCCACCAAGAACACCACAACATAGTGGTGTGTCTGAAAGGAGGAACTGGACCTTATTTTATATGGTCCATTCTATGATGAGTAGGAGCACTCTTCATTTGTCATTTCTAAATTATACTTTACTAATAGCCGCTCGCATAGTAAACATGGTACCAACAAAGAAAGTAGATAAAACACCTTACGAGATTTTACATTGAAAGGTTCCATCCTTAACTTATTTGAAGGTGTGGGGTTGCGTAGCTTATGTAAGACAAGAACCTACTAGCAAGCTAGACCCTAGATCTACTAAATATATTTTTTTACGATATCCTAAAGATTGTTTAGACTACTTCTACAATCCCATAGAAAATAATACATTTGTTTCTAGAAAAGCTGAGTTTTTAGAATGTTGATGCATCTTAGTGTGTCTGTCAGTTGGTCAAGTCTGTATTGTGATTGTTAATGTAATTGAGTTTGAAATTACATTTTCTGTTATGCGACACAAGCCTTGTGTCGCATTAGTGATTTTAGCGACATAAAGCTTATGTCGCATTAGTTGGTCAGATTAATATAAATACCCTAATTACTGTGTAATTAGGGTCAGAGACTTTTCACATACTATTCTCTGAGATTTTAGCTGCTGTATCTGACTTCTGAGAATTAGAGAAAAGAAATATAAAGTGATTCTTTAATTGTTCTTGATTGATTAAGCTTTATATTTGTGTTTATTACCATCCTACGATTTCCGCACGTGGGTTAGTAACGATTTGATTAAAAGATCAGTCTGGGGATCTACAATTGGTATCAGAGCCATTAATCTAAGGATTTTGGTGGTATCAAATCGTTTTGGGTACGTTTTTGATTCATATTTTGATCATTTAACGTATATTTTGGTGTTTGATTCTCATTCTAGGAGTTTTGGAGTTGAAAAATTGGAGTTTTTAAGCCTAAAATTCGAAGGTTTTACGAAGTTTTTCGTTAAAAATTATTAGGTTTCGAAATTTTTCGTTTTTGGGGTTTTTGGGGTCTGACAGCGCCGTTTAGCGACATAAGGTTGCGACATTAATCTTTGCGACAAAAGGTAGCGACATAAAGTTGCGACATCAGTTTTGCGACACAGATACCTCTTGCGACATAACCCTTGTGTCCCTAAAAAAAAAAAAGGCGGGAAAATTCTACAATTATCAAAATTTGAATTTGAGCTTCCCGTTGACTAATTCTAGATTGAGAAAATTTTCATTTTACTCGGGTGAAATTCGAAAAAATTTGGAAGGAAAATGTACCCGCAATATGCAGTGTATTTGAAGGCTTTGTTCTATAAAGACTTTGCGAGCTGGAAGGAGAAGTTTGAAGAATATATTGAATACATTGATTCAGATTTGTGGACTTCTATTACCGAGAAATATGAGGGATCAACACTTATCAGTCAAATGTCAGCTGCAGAACAAAAATCTTTTGACAATGACAAGAAAACACGTGAAACTATTATCATGTGTGTGCCAAAAGATGTGGCACAAGATATTCCACTTTACAAATATAAAGATACATCTTATGAATTGTGGAGATCACTTGAAGAAACCTACGGAGGAAACGATAAACAGCCAATTCAAAAAGATCCAAGCGTTGAAATGCATGATTTGAAAGTTAAAGTTTCAAATCAAAAAAATTGAAATCGAAAGTTACAAGACTGAAATCAATTTACTTCGCAAAGAAAAGGCTGAAGCTCAAAGTGAAGTTTTAACCTATCAACGCAAGCTTTCGAGTTTTGAAGCATCTTCCTTGAGGTTAGATCAACTGCTTCATTCTCAGAAAAAGGATACGAAATCTAAATCTGGGATCGGATATACATCAATATTGGTCAAAGATGAGTTTGTTGAAATTGTTCATGAAGTCGAAGCATGTGATGTGTCAAAACAACAGATGAACAAATCTGATGTCAAGCTTGAAAATCACATCATCACTAATGAGTATATTGTGGCTTCTAAACAAGGGAAATCCAAACGCGATGCAAGAAGTGATAAGTTGAAAAAATGTTCAGACAAAGGGATTAATGAGAAGTTGATAAAGAAGGAAGAAGAGATTAAAGCTTTCCAACTTCAAATACTTAACATGGAAACTGAACATGAAGAAATGCGTTCAAAAATTGTTGAACTTGAAAAGCGGATTTTAAAATTTGAGCATCTAACCAAACCTCAACTCTCTCACTCAACTGAACAACAAGTCAAGGTGACTAAGAAGATTTACCCGACTAAATCTTCCAAACCATGTTCAAAAATGGTTTGTGCAAAAAAGATTTCACAGTTTACTAATTATTCTTTACAAAAGAATAAGAAGTATTCTGAGAAATTACAATCAACCAGAAATTTTGATCATCATAAGGTTGATTGTTGTGATTCCGTAGCCTTTCAACGAATCAAAAGATCGGTTTCAAGATCTCATGTCACACCCCAAATTTGACATTTATAGTTAATCATGCAGAAGCTTTTGGGGCGTGACGAGGATCGAATAACAATACCTCGAGCGATGATTTTCGCAGAACATCTAGATTATTTGGATGCCAAAATAGTTTTACAAACATTTCGGCTCATCAAGTCGTCCAAATGTCAAGGTTATCGAATACATCGTTTTAAATAAAATACAAGTTCCGGGATTTAATAAAACTACATCAAATCAATATTATAAATAAATCCCGTTAGTTTAAAATTGGCATCCTAATCGTCGTGGCAGGTACGGTCCCAAATATGCATGTGTCTTACGGCATAACTAATTCCCCTGAAAAACATATTTGAAAAGGTCAACATAATTGTTGAGTGAATTCACAGGTTTAATGACTCTATCATAAACCATCATTTATAAACATTTTATCAACAGATCAAAAATGGCAACAAAGGCCTATTGTGCGATTATTTTCAATTTAAATCAATCAAAACCTCTGACTGCGATCCCTCGAGGGTTAGCTAAACCGACGAGTTAATATGCCGAACTAAGCCTATAACCAAACCACAACACAACAATGGATGAAACATTTGCCTGGACCGGTTATGTAACACCCCCGTTCCAATAATGAAACAGAAGGTCACATTTATTACTAAATAATTAAATTCATAATAAAGGTTTTATACTAATAAATGACCAAAGTTTAAAAGAAACCATAAATGTGTCTCCAAACGATAGTTTAAAATTCTAAAAATAATAAATAATCCCGACTAATAAATCAAAGGTGGGTCTCTAAGGTATCTTCAAGAATCTTGAAGCTCTCTCACTCATCCCATAGTACCCTGATTACCTGCCGCAGGAAAAGGAAATGCGGCTGAGCGAATTGCTCAGTGCGCGGATGTTGACAGAAATAAACAATAACAATAATAATATCTCAAATGTAAGAATGAAACAAAATAAATAATTAATTAATTTTCCAAAATCACCCTTCGAGTAATACCACCCTTACACCAGAGTAAGAAAAGAAATAAAGGCTGAAGCAACGAGGGGTTGGGTTAATTTTATACCGAGTACCCTACAAACAAAGTAACCAAATTGCACCAAACCTGTGCCAAATAATATCACAAATACACACTGGTCATGACTCCAGGTGTTTCCCTTAATCGGAAGGTGTGTATGGCACTACACCACACAACCGCACTACACAAATCATAACATAGCCTAGGATGCATCCATACGCCTCCCAAATAATCCAAAAGCTCTCCCGCGAGCATAAGCACACAAATAATATAACAAAAGGGGAGACGCCGTGGACTAATCCCACCGCCACGGATAGTGCCAAGTCATTGGCGCCACAATGACAAGCCTGTGCTACCTCCACAGGTAGTTGACTCGGTATACCTATCTCCTATCTACAAAGTCTAGGGTTCTATGGTCGCACAGTGAACATATAAACCACCCACACACCATATTATATTCACCATGCATATGGAACTCTGATCAAATGAATTACAAAGGCTCGCAAACCAATAAATCACCAAGTTTTTCAAAGTCATTTTTCACGCAAGTTTTCTCAAAAGTTTTCACAATATATAATCTCAAATAATAGTTCAACTCAAATAGAAGGAATCAGAAAGCGCAAGTATTTCACAATGAATAACCAAAAGAGATCACGAGATAATCAGAGAAGCATGTCAAGATAACGCTGAAAGAAGAGTACGGACATCCGTACCTGGATAAATGTCTAAAGCTAGCTCTCAATATCAAAAGGTACTCCACAATGCCCAACAAAGTCTCTAAAACGGAATCGAATTCAACCGAAACTGTCCCGCAAAAGCTCCCCGTAAAAATGCTTCAATTTGCTGCTCCTTCACTCTCTTTAACCAATATGATTTTTATTATTTTCTATTTGTTTACGGAATGATAGTTTGGAATGTAAAGTGATATATTAAAACGAATTTGGCCGATAAGTTTGGAAATTTCGTTTTGTCCACGTCTCCATTCAAATTCAAGATATCTCTTATTATTATTATTAATATTATTTAAACAATAATCAAAATTATTTTTTGTTAGTTATATAATAAGTATTATAATTATTATTCTTTTAATTTTGATCTTCTATTTTATTATCATTAATACAAAATTATTACTTATACATGTAAATATTTTTGGATTATTATAGGTTAAGTATACTAATCCCCAAGAACACGCGAACGAAGTCGCAGGTTAGTGCGACTAACTTTAAACAAACTGGGATAGGCCTGTCAAACCCGATAGTACTATCTGTATACTCAGTGGTTAGAGTCATCTAACTAATGGTTATAGTATTGCATTCTAGGCCTTTGGCACTACAACTTATCCAACTTAGTCGTTCATAAGGATACAACGTCAGGTTTTAATAATCGCATACATTCAGTTATATGTTTTTCACTCCAAGTTGGAAACAGTAAAAATAGTAAAAATGGGGCTATATATATAGGTTCGATCGTATATGATTCAAGATTTATGATTCTTGTTAATTGGCTATTAAATCGGGAATCGTATGTTAATAATATCTTTGTAATACTTAGCCGATATATATATATATATACTTATACATGTATAAGTATATATATAAATATCGTTATAACCTTTATGATTCATTTTTATAACCTTTATCGTTATATTACTATTTAACTTGTTATACTTCCGTTTTCGCAATTTCTCGGTTTATACACTTATTCGTAATGTGATGTATATTTTTATAATTAGTTCCCCGAGGGTTCATAATAGTCCCTAAAGTTCTCAAAGTTATAGTTTTAAATCCTCGTATTTTATAGTTTGTCGGTTTAGGTTAAACGGCACGATATCTCCGATTCTCACCGCGTAAATTAGGTTTTTAATACTTTAAGCTATCGATTTCACTTTAGTATATTTTAATTTACAAATTTTACTATCTTAGTCCACTACTTACAAATCTTACCCTTATAATCCCCATAGTTTAGATTTTTCCGTTTTAAGCTCAACGTTTCGGTCTTTCGATATTTAACCGGACAAGTCTCGATTTTTATACTCTAAACTACTTATTAAATCATAATATTATTTTATTAATTGATTTCCACATCTCAGTCCTCATAATTACGGATCTTTACATTTTAGTCCTTTTTAGTTTTCCTTTGTCACTTTTAAATCAAATCTGTCCAAGTTTTAGTCCTTCTTTGGCTACGATTTTGACTAGTCAAACAAGCTTAGATTTTTATGAAATTTTTATCACATGTTTCTCTATGTCTTAGATTTACAGAAATGTAAGGTTCATAAATTTTGGTCACGTTTAAGGGGTTCAAACATAATTAATACTACACAAAGGTCCAACAGGTACCTTCCTGGACAGTTGGTCAAATATCTGTTTGTACATGGAGTTATACTTACTTTCACGAAATGTAATTATACTACTTTCAAAGCTAACACATTATGTGACTTGTAGGAAAAAGAATCACTCCATTTAGATATGTGGTTTGAAAGTTATGACCTTCCAAAGTTAGGTCAGTTTCTGTCTCCAGAGGACAGATTGTACACATTGTCTTAGAAATTCGTTTTGGAGTATCAATACTTGTCTAAAATTCATGAAAACGGTTGGGTTGAAAAGCTAACTCTTTTAGCTTAATTTTAGACTCAAGAAACACTAGATTTGGTTAAGTTTTGACCGAGTTATTTACCTCCAAAGTTGACCAAACTTTCTGTCCGATTTTATACTTTATGTTTTGGAGTTTGTTTTGGTTCTTTTTAACACATTCTTGTTATAATCCATACAAATACATGTTTATAAGCTTATTTTTAGTTTGAGTGAACATCTAACATATTTTAACTATCATGTAAGAATTTAAATGAAAGAATCAAAGAGTTTATAGTTGGAGTTTCCTTACAAAGCCTAAAAGACGATTTTTGAGCAAGATGGAGGTTTCGGTTTCTTTATGGATGACTTCCTAGCTTCAAACCCGTATGTTTAGTTTATTTTACCATGGAATTTAGATGGTGTTGAGTTGTGTATGTATTTGTGAGTTAAAAGAGTGTAAAATGAGTGTTTTAGGGGTGGTGGCTCATGGTGGATGAATGGTGGATGATTGGTGGTTGTTTGGAGAGTGTTTGAACAACAAAAATGGGGGTGGGGGCTGCTGATTTTCGTGGGTTTTGAGAGGGAGAGAAAGGGAGAGAGTTTGTGTGTGAATTGGTGTAGAAATGTTTGTCAAATGAGGCTCAAAGTCAAGTAATGGGGTGGGGAGACAAGGAGGTAAGCAAGGGATGGTGCAAGGAGTCAAAGCATGGTTCATTTCCTTGATTTAGGGGATTTGCCATGTGGGTTTGGGCAGATTTTTGGTCAAGGGGAGGGCCCACTTGTGATTTCCCAAATCAAATTAAGTATAGATATTTTAGTCATAGGTGTTAATCTCGATTAGTTAGGTTTTAATTGCGTGATTAAGGTTAATTAAGATTAATTAGGGTAGATTAAGGTTAATTAGAATAGATTAAGGTTATTAGGATGTTACATTTGATTGAATTAATATTCGAGTGATTTACCGATAATTCGTTTATTACAATACGCGAAATCTCTACTTTTTCGCGTTAATTAAATTTGTATATTCGTCAACTCGATTATTTGAAACGTTATGAAATAACTGAGCATAATAATAGTAATTAACTACTATTAATTATAATAATGTTCAATTATTTATCGATACCTCGTTCGATTGAATTCACAATTTATTTCATCGTTGCACGTTTCTTAGTTTACGTGTACATTTATTGATTTTTAAAAGTTGATATGCTTATCTCTTGGCATAATTATCACAATAATAATAACTACTATATAATTGAATAGATTTACGTTATTTTCAAAAATAGATCACCAACGTTCATGTATTTCGGTCTCTACCGATTGTTTCATTAAATTTTCAATAATAACCAATGCATCTCGTATGCAAACACGGGCTTTGTGCTAGACTTAGTTGATAAAACGAATTCACTTTAATTTAATAGGGAATTAGCCTAAATACACATGATAATGATGTACGGAATTAACCGTATTTTTAGGGTTGTCACATCTCAAAAGCCAACAAATGTATTGAAACCGACACAATCGGAATCTGGTGAAACAAGATCTTTTGTATATTCAAGAGACCAAATGCTTGCTCTTGCACCATCTCGTCGTATGGTGGTGAAAATGCAAAGAGATTTTGTTCCTTTCTCCCCAAGAATGGTTCTACCAACAATGGTTCCACGAAAAGTTATTAGATATGAAACATCACGTTTCAATTTCAGATGGAACTCAAGGTCTTTGGATTATATAGATACAACTTACAAATGGCTTTTGAAAAAGGAGAGTCTCATTGGCACCGTGCTCAAATGGGTTCCTAAAGTTGTTGCTTGAATTAAAGGATCAAGGGGAGCAAAGGTAGAAGGAAAAGAAGATGAAGAATTCTGCTGCCTGTGATAATTTCTAAATAAAGCTGTTTGATAATCCGATTCGCTTCAATGAAAGAAATGCTGTGAATAAGAAGATTGCATTTCAATTTCAGCGGATTGTCAACGTTTATGTAACACATGGAATACACGCTGGCGGCGTATTTCCAGCAGGCTGGGTTTGAATGAAGATTTTGAAGACCAAGCTGAAGACACGGGGGAGTTTGTTGATGCATCTTAGTGTGCCTGTCAGTTGGTCAAGTCTGTATTGTGATTGTTAATGTAATTGAGTTTGAAATTACATTTTCTGTGTTATGTGACACAAGCCTTGTGTCGCATTAGTGATTTTAGCGACATAAAGCTTATGTCGCATTAGTTAGTCAGATTAGTATAAATACCCTAATTACTGTGTAATTAGGGTCAGAGACTTTTCACATATTATTCTCTGCGATTTTAGCTGCTGTATCTGACTTCTGAGAATTAGAGAAAAGAAATATAAAGTGATTCTTTAATTGTTCTTGATTGATTAAGCTTTATATTTGTGTTTATTACCATCCTACGATTTCCGCACGTGGGTTAGTAACGATTTGATTAAAAGATCAGTCCAGGGATCTACATAGAAAGTAAGTTTCTAAATGATGAAGTTGGTCGGAGGCGTGTGCAACTTGAAGAATATCAAGAACCACAAGATGCACCAAACGTTGGTACTAATGCTCAATAAGAAATTGTTGAAACTGACTCAACGGTTGATCAAAAACTTGCTGAAACACAAGGCGTTGGCAGATCTAGTAGAACTCGTCATGAGCCTAAGAAATTTTCATTTAACATGACTGAAGAATTACGCTTGATCATAGAATCAAATGAACCATTCAACTACCAAGATGATGTAACAGATTCTGAATTCGACAAATGGCTCGAAGCCACGAATGCTTAGATTCAATCCATGCGTGATAATCAAGTATGAGACATGGTTAATCTTCCTCCCGATAGTAAGACTATAGGGAGCAAGTGGGTTTTCAAGAAGAAAACCGACATGGATGGAAATATAGACACATATAAAGCTAGACTTGTAGCAAAGGGTTATACTCAAACTCATGGTATTGACTATAAGGAGACGGTTCGCCTGTTGCAATGATCAAGTCTATTAGGATGTTATTTTTCATAGCCGTATATTATGATTATGAGATATGACAAATGGATGTCAATACATATTTTCTTAATAGAGTCTTACTTGAAGACGTCTATATAGTTCAACCAGAAGGTTTTGTCGATCCAAAACATCCTAATAAGGTATTTAAGCTTAAGAGATGCATTTATGGTCTTAAGAAAGTGTCTAGAAGATGGAATCTTCGATTTGATGAGAAAATTAAAGAGTTTGGTTTTATTCAAATGAGTCTTGTGTTTACAAGAAGGTTGGTCGGAGTGTAGTTGTATTCCTCTTCTTGTAGTGGGAGCGTAGTTGTATTCCTCTTCTTGTATGTAGATGACATATTTCTATTTGATACATGATGGATGCATTTTAAGATAAATACATAATGATAAACATTAACTAGTTAGATTTTTCATGGAGAATATAGTTGTTTGTTTGGAAATTTTCTAAGTATCTATACATAATCTTTTAAACTATAATATTTTATCCTATTGATTTCTATATGTTAGAGAGTTAGAAATAATTTTTTCTAGATTTTTAGAGTTGAAAAAGGTACATAAACAAATATCATAAAACTATTGCTCACAGGAAGTGAGCTGTTAGTGCAACAGTTTTGTAAGCACTGTTTGGAGATCAAATACTCTATATTTTTTAGTGAAACCACTTGGGTTTGAAAGCTAACACAAGGAGCTAAATTCTAGAAGAAATTTGGTAATTTTTGGTTAAATATTCACGGAGTTATTGTCGTCCAAAGTTGAGTGTAAGAATCTGACAAATTGCATGCGTGATGTGAGTTCAAGTCTTGAGTCTATGACTATCACTTTAACTTATAGACCTATATCATTGATTTAAGTCAAGATTCCTATGCATCATACCATCATTTTCAAGGGACCATATATTTTTCAAAGTATCCACTTATGAAGATTCAAATGTAAAGGTAAAATTGTTATGAAAAATTGCAAGTTTTTGACGTTTCTTTTGAGCTTGACATGACTTGATCATGGATTATCACTCATTTTTAAAACATGAACATGTGAGAGTGATAATCTACAAATATCAAGTTAAAATAATGATTCTAACCATTAAAAGGCATAGAATCTAAAAATTAGGGAAAAGTATGTAGATTTTTAAAGGTTAGAAGTAATAGAACATAAGTAGTAGTTGTTTGGTACCTTTGTATTCTTGAATAACTTCAAAAAAACACCTTCAACTCTAGGTTTAAGGTGGATTATAGGGTATTTTGAGTTTAGGTTGAGAGAAAATTAGTGTGTGTTTGTTCTTGGGTGTAGACAGAAATGAGGAGTGTGTGTGTGTGTTTTGAAAAATGAGTAGAATCAGTGAGTAGTGGGGGGGGGGGGTAGATTTTTAGGGATTAAAAGGGGAGGGATTAACATTTTTTTCGTTTTATAAAAATGTATCTTTAAATCTTGTATTAAGTTTGTGCTTATCTTGTATATTGTATAGACTAATTTTTGAGATGTTTTGTGATTAATATTTGAGATATAATTCAAAGTCTTTCAATTATCAATAGCACTCCTAATTGTGATTTAATTGTTCAAGTACTAATTTGTTAAATACTTGATTGATTTATTTAAGACATTATGAAATTTTAATCGACTTCAATTTTGTAACTTGATGTAACATTTTGTGACAACTTAGGAAACTTGGATTCTTTTATTTCTTTGGCACTTTATAACTTAGTTGAATAATCCTCCTAAACCTAGGATTTGGTAAGTAATTACAAAGATGTTATAATGGTTTTAGTAAACTTAAGAAGTTGTAACTTAGATTCACTATTGGAATTTCAAGAAAGCCGTAATCATAATTGTAATTCTAGA
Organism: Logfia minima; assembly: GCA_963921325.1. Classification (NCBI taxonomy): domain Eukaryota; kingdom Viridiplantae; phylum Streptophyta; class Magnoliopsida; order Asterales; family Asteraceae; genus Logfia; species Logfia minima. The sequence goes on from OY992770.1 coordinate 28,196,853, forward strand.
ATTATAAGAGCGGTAATAACTTGAGATTTTGAGGGTTGTCACATAGGACTTCGTTATTCTAGTGATTGGATTTGATCTTATATATGTTTAGTATATAAATTAGGAACTTTGTAGAACAACAACTATGTAATGTCTTGATATATGTGTTTCATATTACCATGCTTAAATCCCTGAATAATAAGTTATTCAAATTGTCCATACTCGGTCATAGTTGTGGTAACTACTATGTGATGAGACTAATATGAAATTGGATTGGATGATTTTCATGAGATGAAAATGGCAATGAGTTGCAGGCAAGTTTCATAGGTATTTGTTAGAGAACAAGTATTGGACATGACCCATTTCAAGATTACTTCATGGATCGTAGTCATAAGTGACTCTTGAACAAAGGTAGTATCTTTGTTCCTTAGACCTGAGATGCATATTAGGGACTTGGGTGTACGGAGTGCTGTGCTTTGATATGGTTAACCATTGTTCTTTAGCCAGACAGTTATAAAGTCCATCATTGGATACAGTACGAACTATGCAAGAAGCGTATATAGTCAAGAAGAGATTTGTTCCTCTTACTCATTGAGAGTTGATATCTAAAGGCCCCTTACTTAAAGCTGAACACCAAAATGAAAATGATTTCGATCCATGTCTCATGTATAACAGGATGTCTGTTACAAAGGGATAATTACTAACTTACCTAGTAACACCAATTTAAGCGTGGAGCTTTTTGGGAAATTAGATGTTATTGAATGGCATTCTCTTCGTATGTTATTTGGCGCAGTGAAATGTTGATAGACGTTTACTACTATCTATATTGATCTTTAAATGAATCTTGTGCAAGTGGGAGATTGTTGGATCTATATGCTCAAGAGTCATCATTAGGATGATTTTACTAATAAGATATGATCCTATATGGTCACACGTAACAACTAAACACTAATTGATTAATTGTAAGAATTTGATTCTTGCTAATTATCAATAACCCTTGTATTAATTGTAAATTTAGAGATTAATATTTTGTTAAAATAATAATGATTATAAATGTCATGTACAACTTATTGAACCTAAAGGGTTTAGGATTAAAATTTGCACACAACATGGACGTATATATGGAGTGTGAGATAATCCATGTCTCTCCTTTCCTCTCTCTCTTGGCCGATCATCAAAGGCGGTCTCCTTTTTGACGTGGTAAAGCTTGTTAGTTGATCTTGGTGCCATGCCTTTTGTCCATGCTTTGATGATCTTCATGTATTAGACTTAAAGGGTTTAAGTAGTGTGAGAAAAAGCTCCACTCATACTTCACATTTGGCTAGTAGTTAGTGCTAGAAGAGTGTGAAAAATTGACTCTCTCTTAGACAAATTTGATTTGGTCTTAAGACCTTAAGAGCTTGTTCATATAAGGGTTTATTGACAAGCATCTATTGTTGACTCAAAAGCTACTTGGTAAACTTGCTATAGAGTGTAAGTCCACTCGATCTTGGTTCGATAACACAGTTATCTATAGTATTAAGGTGCGGAATCCCTCAATACGATTAATTCAAGGTTATATAACGATTATATTCACTAATATGCTTTTTTTTTATATTGACCAATGTTAAACAGTCAAAACCTAGCCTTTAGTCTATTTAATTCTCTCTGGACACTCAAAACTCTACAATTCTTCGAATATCGATTAATTAACCTAAACATTCATTAAATATCCGTTTCAACTCGCAGCCCGTGGGCTTTACGAGTTGACTCAGCTCACAACCTAAGTCAGCCCAGTGACTTGCCTTGCGAGTTCAGATCTCATCTCGCAAGTCCCATGACTTGCGACTTGAGTTCTCAACTCGCACTTCGAGCTTTAGTTCGTATTCGTTATTTGTCTAATACTTTAGCCAATATATTTAACAACAATAATATCAAACTAATATCATATATTTAAGAATCAAAACCAATTATACAAACTTGATAACAATTACACTAGTCCCATCTCAAGCTAGATCTGTTGTCACAAAACATGTCTCAACAGACTCCCCCTTGACAATAGCTCTAGCGTCTTTATCTTCATATTGTCTTTGGTTTTTATTTGTAAATTTTGCTGCCAGCGTATATCTTCAGCTTTATGCATGTCTTCACCATAGACTGATAATCTCGAGCAACATCTTCCCATCCTTCAATTGCAGTGATCATATTCTTGTGTAACATCAATAGGTCAGCCTTTGATAAGTTCATTAGATGTCGACGATCATAGATCTTCAATATTTCTTTCTCTTCATATTCAACTTCATCATCATGTTCAAACATAAGAGCTTCACCAGTCACAGAATCCACAGACCATCTCTTCAACTTACCTAAGATATCTTGAGGCATGGTCTTTAATGGAATCTGTTGTAAGCATTTCACAGCTGGATATATTTTCTTTCTTCGACGCCTTTCTGTTCTTTCACTTCTTTTGTCAAGTTTGATAGTCTTTCCAACTCTTGGCTTAATTCTTTGAAACTTCATTGACCGACCCTCAGTCTTGATAATCTTTTCTCCATATCTTCCAAAAGGATCATTACTGGGGTTATTCAATTCTAATCTAGCCAAGTCTCGAATTTCAAACCTAGGCAAAGAACTAAAGACTGCAAGCTTCTTCTCAAAATATTGAACTCCGTCAAATCTTTTTATAGCAAATTGCTTTAAGTCAGCATCGTAGTACCATCCAATGATACCTCTTCTCGGTACACGCTTTCCTGTGATGTCAACTTCACTAATCCCACTCTTTTCCTTTTTCTTTTTCAAAGGCCTAAACATCGGATTATTCTTAAGCTTATCAGGAAAATCATCTTCAAATTCAGAATCAGTTGATTCATCTAGATTTTCATCTAAATCTATAACTCTTTCTCCATCTTCATCCTAAATGATAACTTTTTTCTTTGATGGGCTCACGATGTGTTCATCGATATTCGCATCGGGATCTACACCTTCGTCTAACCCAACATCAGAAATAGAAGTCTAGTCATCAGGTGGAAGAAATTCACCTTCTTCTAGATCAAAATTGATATCTTCATCTATCTCATCAAGCATATCGCTTTCAGAATCAGATAAATTCAGCATTCCCAAACCTATAGAAGTACATACACAAATACAAATTAATATCATAAATCCTTTCATTGATTTCCCTGAATCAATCTAAGAATTTCCTTCTAACCAATAAATATTAATATCATAAATCCTTTCATTGATTTCCCTGAATCAATCTAAGAATTTCCTTATTAATCTCTTTGTGTATTTGAAGCACATTATATAAACTTATAAATCTTTCATTGATCATAAAATAAAATTACAACCAATCTAAGATTACAAAAGTTTTATAATATCAAAACATACTGTCAATCATTAAATTTAAACATTAATGTATTGTGATTCCAAAAGTTAATTAAACAGTTATATTACCATGTTAATAAAAACAAAATCTTGTTTCATCTAGCTTCACCTTCATCAGCACCCATTGACTCAGTTCCAACACCAACACCAGTCTCAGTACCATCACCAGCACCAGACTCCCCCTGAACAACAGCCTGCTGACCAGTCGTTGAAGGACCAGCCAGCTCACTATCTTTCGGAGCGGTGGGATCATCGTTTGTATCATCTCGTCTCTTCTTCGCTAGTTCATCCTCTCTGCAGGACTCTGTATATGTTAACATCTCCCCCTGAGATGGCTTGTCCCTGAGAAGGTTTGTAACCAAGCGATCAAGTCTGTCAATCTGCCTTTGCTTATCAGCTACATCATCTACCAAAGTGGTGTTGGTCTTGAGCAGCAATGAGTAAGCTTTAGTCTGTTCAGTCAAAGTCTGAGACATACACAGAACTTGAGATGACAAAGTGATGGTGACAGCCTCCAACTCTCGAACCCTAGACTCCAAGTTGATAATACGTGCAAAATCAGTCATAGGTGAGGATGAGGGAGCATCAGTATTGATTGATGGAGGTGTGGTAGTAGGTGGTTGCAATTTCTTAGCTATCTCAGTAGCTACATCTGTCAACAATCGAGCTGCAACCCTGCTTGACTTTTTTGTCGGATGTGAAGCGGGGCGAACAATAGCAGCGATCATCTCAGCCTCAGAAGGCATTGAGAGTGATTGAGTTGGAGCAACTGAGCTGGAAGCAGTTGGCCTAGCACGCTTGTTACGACGAGCCACAAGCTGCGCATCATCTTCATCGTCATCCTCTTCAAGTATAATGAAGTCCGGATCCTGATCAGTGGCTTTGCGTTTTGTTTTCTGGACCGGATCCATAATCAACTTGGACCCTTGACGTATCATTCCAGCCGGAATCCCCGATACAGAACCGGATGGACGAGTCGCATCATCCTCAGAATCAGAACCAGAATCAGAATCAGAATCAGAGGCAATATCGCTATCACGTCCAATCAAACCAACACCACCAGATGTCCCAGCAACTGGTGGCGGTCCCGAAGTACTCGGACCTTCAGCAAAATATTGATCGATATCTCGCAAGATCGGATCATTGGCATCATCATGCTGCACCAGCACGTCTTGCACAAGTTGTGCAACAACCTCAGGATTTACCTGTGGCCCAGGTTGGTTTACCTGATCCAAAACATCCTCTATCAGCTCTTGTGGCTCAGGTGCGACCTTAGCCACATCAACATCCAACCAACCATTATTCTGTGGCGCTACATACTAAGGATTTATCAGAAATCCAAATAATTCTATCAACTGGGGCTGCATCTCAAAACGTCGCGAGGTATGCATAAACATCGCATTATACCCGCGTAGCCCAATAGTATCGATGTGAAGATCTTGATGAATTGCTGGCAAGTCAGGCAAACTGGCTTGAATGATCAACATACAGAATCTCGGATAGATCATAAACTGTGATCTAACAGCCCCCGTGATCTGTCGAACAATTTCCCCAAAAATATAATCAGGGACAGTACTGCTGATAGCAGTGAAGAACTCAACTCATCATATCCTCCCTTCTTGGGACCAAAAATCGTGACCAATACATGCCATAAAAACCTCCACTTGCCGAACACCAGGTTTTTGAGGAACTAGCGTCCTCTCATGGGTCCGACGTAGCCCATACGTGCTAGTGCTCCCTCAATGAAGCCCGAAGGAAACACTGTGGGTCCAGCTTCTTGCTCAACGGTGCCCAACCGTAAGATGTTGCGTACATCGGTGGAAGAGAATACTACAGGGCGATTATTAATCCTCGTCCGAATAACTGGAGGATTCACAACTGTATCATACTCGATATTGTCCCAGAATTGGGATAATATGCCCTGTAATAATGCAGGTGACTCGGTGATAGCATATTGAATTCTTGATCGGGCCAAGAATGTGAGAATCCGAGCCACACGGGAAGCACCTCGTGCAGTGACGTCTAGGTCAACCACCACGTTGTGATGACCTGCAAATTGTCTAGCCATATCTATAATGTATAAATCACACAAATGACAGACAATTAGTTTAACATATATTGATGAACTTATATAATCTACGAATCGTAATTGAATGATTAAGTTGTGAAACTTAATTAACAATTACAGTCGTTAATTATATACATACAGTCAATAAGTTTAACTGTTTTCTTAACCTGTTACAAAAAGTCTCAAGTTAAATATATAACTCATTACTAAAAGTCGTAAGTCATATATACAGAACATAGGGTTTTACATATTCACATTTAAGTCCACACGACTAACCAAAGAAAATATCAACTTATAACTCATAATCAAGTTATTAATCGAGAGTTCGTATGTGAAAATAAGTAGTCAACTCGCAAGTCAATTCGCAGAAATAATTCAACTCACATATCAAGTCAATTCGCAAGCTGACTCGCAGGTCAACTCGCAGACCAACTCAGTCCGCAAGTCAAACAATTCAACATGTCAATTCGCAAAGATACTTGGAGTATCAACTCGCAAAGTCAAACGAGTCAACTCGCAAATGTCAACTCGCAAGGGCGGTCTGCGAACTGAGTTTGAATTCAATTCGCAGGACGAACTGTCCTTGTGACGTAAAATCAAAAATAAAATTTAAACAAGTTTGAGAACAAGCGAGTTATGCCATTTTGTACTATATACAGCGATTAACATAAACCCTAAGGATTCTTGTTATTTGGATCACTATATCGTAGCAATTTGTGAAATACTAAAAATGAAACCCTAAAAATATTGAATCGTTAATTTCGAGTTCATTATGTGATGAAAACTAGTGATTTATACCTCAAAATATTCACAATGTAAAAGTGTATACAATGTATGGAATGAAAACGTCGTTCTCGTACCAAGAATCACGAAAATAAAGCGAAATCAACGTTCGGCTCGTTTCGCTAAAAGTCGGTTCGCAGGGTGGTCGGGTTCAGTTCGCACGAAATTATAAGTTTGACCTGTCAATTCGCAAGCTTTTATACTAGGTTGACTCGACTCGCAGAAGATATTTAGTCAACTCGCAATCTCTTTGTCAACTCGCAAGTTTGACCAAAAACGCGAAATTTTGCACTTAGTGTAATTTTAATCCCACGTAATGCATACAAGTCTAAAATAAGATTATTTTTCACTTGTTTTGTAACCATAGGTCAATCACGAAAGAAAAAGTCATAGAATAATTTAATGCCAAAGGATAAAACGATAAGAATTATAACATAAGTACCACAAATGAATATTCAAAATATACAGTGGTATCAAATACCTTTTATTAAAGCAACACATAAGACAAACAGTACATATTATTGGCTTCAAAAATTTATATGCTGAGGGATCATATTAAAGAGAATACGTGGTACCTTATTATTTATTAATAAGTCTAAGAAGATTATTAATATACAAACGTTAAGAAATTCACAATAAGTTACACAAAACATACAGCTTAACCATTTATCAACTTATATGTAGGATCGTCTAAAATGACAAAATACATGCAAATCAACGTTCAACAGCTAATGAGCGGAAATCAATAGCTAAACACAAGTACGTTTTTAATCACAAGCACAAACAATATTGTATTAAGAATTATAAACAATGAACGAATACAATACTGACCACAGAAGAAGAAAACACAGCCAAAAGCTCTTCTGGAAATCGTCAAGTTCAACAACCTTTACAACTGAAACCCTAAGCGCATATTTATAGGTAACTAATCAGCGACATAGCGATATTGGTGATATCGCCTATGCGATATTGTCAATATCGCCTAAGCGATCTTGCCAATGTCGCCTAATACAAAATGTAACTAATTAATTACAACTCAAAACCTAGACCAAGTGACAGACACACTAATGTACCAACATTATATTTATGAAAGTATAACTTGGTTACCTTTCTTCACAGGATATTACGGTCGTTAATCATACTTTGACAGTAATTGAGAACGAATGATGATTCATCAAAAGGAACATTCAATTATCATAGACAGTTCAAGATGATTACCGATATTATGATCCACATAAACAAATAATACACTGATTTCCAAGGAGACCTTTATTGTTAGTATGCATATTAGCTAGGGTGAACCAAAATATGCCATACTGAGAAATCAAGTAGAACACATAACATTGTATCTGTCACATTCAAGGTAGAGGTTACTAAATGATGTTCTTTTCGAAACATTTAACATACCCTTGAGTTATTTTAAATTTTGACAAACATCAAACCTATTTTGAAGATACTAGTGGTTTTAGATCTGTACTTAGTACAACAGAAAATCCCTTAGTATAAGCAAAACAAGTTTGAGACCATTGGCAAAACTAAAAGCTTCAGATCTGTACTTAGTACAACAAAGTTACTAGTAGTTTTGCTAATAGCCATTTTTCTAACTATTTGTCTGGACAGATAGTCATAGATTCTAGATAACAGTGTACGGTTATACTACGATTCAACAATTAAGACTTATGACATACATCATATAACAGATCACACTAGATAACACACATGAGAGTTATGCTCAGAAATCATAGCAGAATTTGCCTACCAGTACATCATATAATGAAGCTGCCTAGATTTAATTTATCTGAAGCACATTATAACTCGTGGGGAGAGGTGTATAATAAAATAAATATAAGTAAAGTCTTGGTTGTAAAGATGTAACGTTAATCTAATTTACTGGAATCTACTAACACATCTAACTTAAGACTGTTACTTATTATTGTTAAGCGTATTCTCCTAATGTACTATCATATCCCAGCAGAGAAACACTTAACGTTTTCGAAAAGAAAAAAAAAACTACAATAGTTCTTTTACCGGAGGCGATTTCCCTTAGGTAACAAGCAAATTAATGCCATATGCCTTCTCCTTTTTTTTTAGTGTTTTTTTTTTTTTTTTTGTTTTTTTTAATAAAACTAACTACTAACTATTACATAAGTACCCTTTGGAAGACTAATCATTCTGGATTTCTCATTTCATTCAATTGAACCAATGTCTCAAATTGAGCTCTGTAGAATGCCTTGGTATATAGGTCTGCTAAGTTATCCACGGATGGAACCTTAGCTAACCTTATCAGTTTCTTCTCAGCACAGTCTCTAATAAAGTGATGTCGAATATCAATGTGTTTAGTTTTACTGTGCTTGACCAGATTATTGGTTATAGAGATCGTTGATTCATTATCAATCATCATAGGAGTATTTGTTATGTTCAACCCATAATCCCGTAGTTGCTGCTGAATCCATAACACTTGAGAACAACAGCTGCCAGCTGCAACATACTCAGCTTCACATGTAGAAATTGCTACTAAGCTTTGCTTCTTGCATTGCCAAGATACGAGTCTACCTCCTAAAAATTGACATCCTCCGGTAGTAGACTTTCTATTATGATTGCATCCACCATAATCCGAATCAGTATAAGCAACGAAATCAAAGTCTCCTTCAAATGGATACAATAGACCCAACTTTGGCTTCCCTTTGAGGTAACGAAAAATTCGTTTTACAGCTTGCATATGTGACTCTTTCAGATTAGCCTGATATCTTGTGCAAATACACACAGCAAACATAATATCAGGTCTAGATGTAGTTAAATACATTAGTGATCCAATCATGGCCCTATATAGAGTATGATCCACATCCTGATCACTCGAAGTATCGGGACCAAGTCTATGATTTTCTGGAATAGGAGTTTTATAGATCCGAGATTCATCGAGCTTAAAACGTTCTAATAACTCATGTGTATATTTCGATTGATGAATAAAGAATCCATCTTTCTTTTGGTCAACTTGTAACCCTAAGAAAAAGTTCAACTCTCCCATAACAGACATCTCAAACTTGCTTTTCATATCTTGCTCAAAGTCTCTACACATCTTTTCGTCAGATGACCCAAAGATAATGTCATCGACATATACTTGAACAAGTGGAAAGTCCTTCTTATTCCATTTTACAAAAAGTATACTGTCAATTGCACCTCTTGTAAAGCCATTCTCAAGAAGATGCGTTGATAATGTCTCATACCACGCCCTTGGTGCTTGATGTAACCCATATAGAGCCTTATCTAAACGATATACTCTATCTGGATACTCAGGATTAGTAAATCCTGGTGGTTGTGAGACATACACCATTTCTTTGACTTTGCCATACAAAAAGGCGCTCTTAACATCTAATTGAAAAATTTTCATTCCCTTTAAAGATGCAAATGCTAAGAATAACCGAATTGCTTCAAGCCTAGCCACTGGTGCAAACAATTCCGTGTAATCAATCCCTTCTTCTTGATTGAACCCTTGAACAACTAAACGGGCTTTATTGCGAGTAACGATTCCCCGACCGTCTCTCTTGCACTTGAATACCCATCTAGTTCCTATTGGATATTCACCAGCAGGTAAATCAACCAATTCCCATACTTGTAATTTTGAGAACTGACACAGCTCATCCTGCATTGCTTCGACCCATGAGCTTTCTTTTAGTGCCATTTGCACATTTTTAGGCTCAACTTGTGAGATAAAGTATGAATATAGACATAGATTTGTAATCCCTGTCTCTTTCATTTCAGCATACAAACTTGTGTGAGTGGATGTACTAGCCTTAGATTGATTCCTAATTTGAACAACAGTGTTTGGATCACCGATGATATTCACAATTGGATGATTCCTATTCAATCTCGTTGTAGATACCAATTGTAAGTCCACTCGATCTTGGTTCGATAACACAGTTATCTATAGTATTAAGGTGCGGAATCCCTAAATACGATTAATTCAAGGTTATATAACGATTCTATTCACTAATATGCTTTGTTTTGATATTAACCAATGTTAAATAGCCAAAACCTAGCCTTTAGTCTATTTAATTCTCTCTGTAGATACCGGTTCAACTAGTATATCATCTTGTAAGTTAGTACCTATTTCCTCCAATGGTGGTATACCATCATTAGTAGTAGATGTCCTTAATTGTCTCAGAGGAGTAAGAATATCATCCACAATTCTTTGAGAAACAATTTCAGGATCTTCGTTCTCTTGAGGTATATCAACTGGAGGTTGTTGTGACTCAATTATTGAAGCTTCATCAGAATCAACAATAGTCTTAATTCCAGACGTTTGAACATTCGATGTTGGAGAAGGACTAAGATCTTCATCTTCAAACAATAAATGCTCGGGTATCTCTAAATTACTAACATAGTCACTGATAGGAACTTTAAATGACTTAAAGAGATCTGAATAATCAAATTGCCAATCTAATCCCTTATGTAAGTCATATGTGTAGCTCGTAACTTCAATGTTATAAACTATTTCCACACGTCCCGTAGATTTATTGAAAACACGTTTGTTTGGTGAGCTAGGCACATAACCTAGGAAGTATCCTTCGTCAGCCTTCTCACCAAATTTTGGTTGATTGCTAGTCTTCAACAAAGTGCATGAAACTCCAAAGGGTTCAAACCCTTTTAAGTTAGGTTTCTTATTGTTTAAAAGCTCATAACAAGTTTTGTTTTGCTTTTTAACCGTAAGAACTCTATTTAGAACATGACATGCAGTATTCACCGCTTCTGCCCAAAAGATGACCGGAAGACTTGAATCGGCTAGCATTGTTCTAGCTCCTTCAATCAACGTTCTGTTTTTCCTTTCAGCAACACCATTCTGTTGAGGTTCATAAGGTGCGCTGAATTGATGATGTATCCCTTTGCTTAAGCAATAGACATTAAACGTTGAATTCTTGAACTCTGTTCCATTGTCACTACGAATTCTCTTAACTCTTGTTTTATAGACATTCTCTATTAGATCTAAGTACTCCATCAGAATACCAGGAGTTTCATCCTTAGATCCCAAAAAGAATACCCAAGAGAATCTAGAGAAATCATCTGTGACAACCAAACAATACCATTTTGCCACTTATGCTTCTTTTACTTATCGGACCAAAAAGATCCATATGTAGCAATTCAAATGGCGAGAGGATCGAGTTTTCAGTTTTAGACCTGTGTGGTTTCTTATGTTGGTTTCCTCTCAAATAGGAAACACACTTGTCTTCAAACTCAAAACATTTCAATGGTACACCTAGAACTAACCCATTCTTGGTTATATAGTTCATTTATCTAAAGTTCAGGTGTGCCATTTTCCAATGCCATAAAAGTGAGTCTGCTTCAAAAGCCTTGGATATAAGACATGTTGACTCCATTGAAGTAATAGGACTACCCATGTTGACAGCATAAATGTCCTTTTTCCTTGGAGCCCTCATCAATATCCATTTTTCGGGAATAATGAAACCCGGCTTCAAGACTAAGGCCTCTGTCTCATTGAAATGTACACGGTGACCTTTATCACAGACTTGGGAAACACTCACTAGGTTGTGCATTAGTTCTTCAACATAATTCACATCCTCTAGAGTCAAAGTGCCATTTGAGACTTTTCCTTTCCCAGTTATTACTCCTCCTTTATCACCAGCGAAATGAACTCGCTGTTTCAAACCTCCTTTGAAGTCTTTCGGTAGACTTCGAGTTCATGTCATGTGCCTAGAACAACCACTGTCTACGTACCACCAATTGTCGTCGTTCACAGTCTGTTCCTGCACAAACAGTTTGTACACTATTAGTTCTCAACAGGGACCCAAGCCATTATGGTCTTGGTTTGTCCCTTATCATCTACAAACTTTAACTCTTTAAAGTAACCATCCTTCCCATTAGGAGCTTTGGTCACTCTCGAAGAAGTTTGAGCTTGTTGATGATTATCAGTCTTCAGAGGTGAATTAGAGGAGAACCTCCTAGACGTTGAACTATGAGTTCTATTATTATATCCATAATTAAACTCATGTGTACGTGAAGTAGAACCAATCTCAAATTGACTATAGTTTCTACTTGAAATCCTAAACCTCGACGGTATTTGGTCTCTAAAATTGTTAATAGAATGATCAGGCCATTTAGGTTTAGGTGGAGAAACACTGTGAGAAGCATCTCTTTTAAGAATATTTACAGGTTTACTACCTAATCCCGGTTTGATACCTAACCTGTCTATACTCGAACTAGAGTTATTCGGTTTCTTATCGTTATTCACGAGCTTATGTGGTGCTTCCAACTTCTTATTAGGACAACAAGAAGCCACGTGTCCTTTTTGGTGACACTTGAAGCAAGACATCTGCTTACGTGACTTAACTAGTTTTTCACCCTCTTTCTTAGTCTGAGCCGAAAACACTAAAGGTGACTTATCTTGTTCCTTAATAAACTCATCATTTACATTAGTATCAACCATCATTTCACTCGAGACAACATGTACTTTAGAGAATGGTTTGTTTGTACTAATGTCAGATGATGGATCTTTAACAACATCCTTCTGTGTTTCAGACATTTCAGACTTTTTAGTTACCAATTCCTCAGGTTTAGTATTCACATCAGTCATTTCTAAGTCAACAGAAGTAGTAGTGTAATTTGAATTAAAAGGTGGGGGTACATCACTGTAACCTAAACCAGTCACATCCTTTACACTACGTTGTGAGCTAATTATTTTATCCAAAGTTAAAGAAGATGTCCTATAACTTTCGAACTTACGATTTAGCTCAACTAACTTCAATTTTGACTCAGATAACTCCTTATCTTTACTAGCAATACTTTGATTTAAATCTTTCAAGTTCAAATATAAGCCATCTATTTTAACACACTGTTCATTTATGATATCTCTTAGATTAGTTCTATCAAAAGCATCAAGCTTAATCTTTTCTTTTAATGCTAGTTTATCTTCACTTAACCTGCGTACATCACTTTTAGCTATTTCAAGATCAGATGTCAAGGTTTTATGAGATTCTGCAAATACACTAACCTGAGATTGTAAATTGTTAACTAAATAACAGACATCAACAAAGAGTAAGAATGTTAAGACATACTATTTTCTTGTCCGTTTGAACCTCAGCCATATGTGCGACAAACTCATCTGGACTCATATCTTCAGTTGAGTCGATGAATAGCACATCTTCATCACTTGCTTTGACTTCACCCTCTGTGACAACCCTAAAAATTAGGTATTTTTTGAACATTTTAATTTCGTGCATTTAGGTTAACTCCCGATAAAATTATGTGAATTCGTTTTATTAAAATGAAGTCTAGCACAAATTCTATATTTGCATTTGAGATGCAATTCATTTTAATGCGAGAAGCATTCTTGGATTTTGAGAATTTACCAAGACAATCGGTAGAAATCAAATTTTCACGAACATTGGTGATCCATTTATGAAAATAACGTAAAACTATTCAATTAAATAGTCGTTATTATTATATTGATATTTATGCTAAGAAATAAGCATATAAATTTTTAAAAATCAATAAACATCCACGTGAAATAGAAAACGTGCAACGAACGAGTTAAATTACGAAATTTGTCGAACCAAGTATCGGAAAATCACACGATTATTATTTCAATGACTTAGTAACACATTAGTAACCTTAAACTACTCTAATTGACCTTAATCAACCTTAAAATAACCTAAATAAACCCTAACTACACAACTAGCAACTAATTAAGCAAGATTATCACCTAATGACTAAAATATCTAACTTGATTAATGATTTATCCCTCCCCTCTCTTTGGAAAAATCTGCACAAAACAAATCCCCTAAATCAAGGGAAACACCATGCTTTGACATCATTCCCTTACACACCATACCTCCCATTCTTTTCCCCATTACTTGTACATGAACTTGCCCCTTTCTACACTTCATTCTTACACATTCACAATCAAGAAAACACTCACAATACTCTCTCTTTTCTCCAAAATTCGGCCATCAACAAGCAGCCCCAAAACAGCCCTCATTTGGCTCAAAAACAACCTTCAAAACACCTTCAAACAACAACCCTTCAACCACCCTTGAACTACCATGCATTTCCACCTCTAAAACACTTCTTTTTGCTCTTCTTTCACTCTCAAAAACGTGCTCATCTCAGCCCCTATTTCATTTCTAAGAAAAACCAACCAAAAACCTAAGGATTGGAAGCTAGGAACTCTTGCACAACCTCACCAACCTCTAATACACTCTCATTTGCTCTTTAGTGCTTTGTAAGGACAATTTCTTCTATAAACTACTAATGTTTATGATAAAATACTTATTTTATGGTTATATTGTGCTTAGATGTTCACTCTTGACAAGATCTAGCTTGAAAAATCGTATTTGCATGTTTCATAAGTAACTTATGCTACAATACACCAAAACAGTCCATTGAAATGCATTTTTGAAAACGTCAGAAAATTTTCCCAACTTTGAAGCTTAATAACTTGATCAAAGCGTGATGAAAATTTGTGTTTCTTGGTTCTAAAGTTAAGTTCAAGATGTTAGCTATCAAACCCCACTGGATTCATATTTTTCTGATGAGTATTACTATTTTAAACGGAATTTATAAGTTAAAAGGTACCGGCTGTACTGTTGGGACAGAAACAACTCAACTTTAAATAGCACAACTTTCAAACCGTAGCTCTAAACATGTTGATTCTTTTTGCTGTAGATCATAAATTATGTTAGCTTTAAAAGTAGTATGATTTCGTTTTGTGAAGTTAAGTAGAACTAAAGATATACACGGATCTATGACTAACTGTCCAAATTGAGAACTGTTTGACCTTTGTGTGATGTAAAATACGTTTGGACCCCTTAAACTCAACCAAAAATTACGAATCATACGTTTCTGGAAAGCTAAGACATAGAGGAACTTGTATAAAAATTTTCATAATTTTTGGGACATGTTTGACTAGTCAAAACCGTAGGCAAAGTTGACCTAAAAATGGGACAGATTCTGTTAAAAATGGATTAACTAAGTAAAAAGGTTAAAAATGATTAAGATCATATATTAGTGACTTTTAATGTAAAGATTAGTGTATTTCATGTGATTTGATGTAAAACAAGTGTTAAAATAATTTAGGACAAAATGTAGGTTATTAAATGTTGGTGCATTTAGTGTGTCTGTCACTTGGTCTAAGTTTCGAGTTGTAATTTTTTAGGTCAACTTCTGATTCATGCGATATTGTCAATATCGCTTAAGCGATATTGTCAATATCGCCTTGTTGCCTAAAATAGATAATTATATAAATTTTTTTAGGGTTTCATTTGTCAAGAGTTTTTGCTATTTTCGGCTTTTGACATCAGATAATCTCTGTAGCCTCTGTGATTTTCGTGATCAAGTAATAGCAACTCATTTATGTGTTAAAGCAATTCTTGTGTTTTGTTTTACATTTGTCTATTAAACGTTCAAGCATAATCTATTGAATTCCGCTCTTTAGATTGTGTAATATTGATTCAGTGTGTAAGATCAGCCCTTCTGGGATCCTACAATTGGTATCAGAGCCTTTCAATCATTGGATTATTTGATTTGAATCAATATTCGATAACGTTTAATATTTTATAAAAAAAAAAAATTTTAATTAGTTTTTCTGTTCATTTGAGTATTTTAAGTGTTAAACTAATCTTTTATTACTTTTATTTTAGTTTCTGGATCATTGTTCGTTGGTTTCAATCCTAAAACTTGTTTTGATCTTCGAAACTTGTGTTTTTAGGGTTTACAGCCGTTTTAGCGATATTGGAACTCAATATCGCCATTAGGGTTACTGCGACATTGGAAGCGACATTACTCATTAATTTGAGCGATATCATTAAGCGATATTAGTTCAATATCGCCTAATTGATTTTAGCGATATTAACCCAATATCGCATAGTTGATTTGTGCGATATTACTGAAATATCGCCTGTGATATCGCCTATTTTCGTTTGACTTTGACTTTTGCTTTAACTAGCGATATTAATAGCGATATCAACAATATCGCTCATTTATCGGTTTGATTTAAGCGACATTGTCAATATCGCTTTAGAGTGTTAAGTTATTTCTCACTATTTTACAAAAGTTAATCAATTTTAATACATTCTAAGATGTCTACTTTGCAAGCAGTCAATGCAATGTTAAAACATAATGCTGAAGTAGGTAGTGCAAATAAACCTCCATTCTTTGCTCCCGGAATGGAGTACTCTGAATGGAGAGGTCGTTTTTTGTCGTTTGTTGCGTTTACTGATCCGGAAATGGAAATATCATTACTAGAGAGATATGTGAGACCAGTTGCAAGTGGAGAGCATGTTGGTATTCCTCCACCAAAGCCTATTCGTTCTATGTCTGTAGAGGAACGTAAGGCATGGGAATGTGAACGAAAGGCTCACTCGGCTATCACCATGGCCTTACCTGCTGATGCTATGAAGATGTTTAAACAACATGACATAGCTTATGATCTATGGAACGGGATAGCTGAACGATGTGGAGGTACCACTGAGTACAAACAGAGTAAACTAGAGCTCGTGAAGAAACAGTATGATCTGTTTGATATTCTGAAGAACGAAACTGTGAAGGATCTTTTCTGTAGATACTCACGTCTTGTCAATGAATTAACTGAAGGTGGTTATAAGTTCAGTACTATAGAGGTCAACAAGAAGTTGCTAAATGCTCTACCTCCTCATTGGGAAACAAGAGTTTTGATGATGGAGAATGATCCAGATGTTCTTGCTATGTCTCTGGATCAGCTTATTGGAAAATTGGAAACCTGTGCTTTAGACATTCAGAAGAAAAGCACACGGTCAGGCTCTCTGGTATCTGACAATAGCAACTTTGGCTATGGAAGTACCGCACTTCTATCGGGGCCATCTACTTCTGGAACGAAAATGACTTATACTTCCGGAAATCAGTCAACTGGAACATTTTCGTCGTTTCCAACTCAGTCGTCGTCTTCAGCAACTGCTTCTCAGAATGAGCATGCAGTAATATTTAATGCTTTTCTCTCATCCTATGATGATTTTCTCTCTAAGAAAATTAGCTCGGTGGATCTTACCGATGAGGATTTTGCTCAAGTGGATCCCGATGAATTAGAAAGAGTGGATCTGCGTTGGAACATGGCCATGCTGACACGAAGGACTAAGACTTATCTAAGACGAACGGGTAAGAGATCTCTTGAAGATGTGTCTGACAAAACCAGCATGGGTTTTGACAAATCCAAGATCAGATGTTATAGGTGCCAAAATCTTGGGCACTTTGCTAGAGAATGTGAGAAGGCTAGACAACCACCTTCGGGTTTTACTAAGCCTTCTCCATATAAGAAGGACACCGAAGTAGCTAAGGCTGCTATTTTGTTAGAAGAGGAAGCTGCTTATGATTTTTCTGCCATGGATGATCAAGAAAACCTAGCTCTTATGGCGGGTATTCAAAATGAGGTAGAATGTGATTCCTTCTTCTGTGAAAACTGTCTAAAGTTAACTGGCAAAAACAACAGGCTCATTGTAGAAAATGATAGGTTAAATACAGATTTAACTAAACTCATTGAAGCAAACAACGTTTTGAAACAAAATAAAAAAGTCTTTGGAGTCAATCAAACAACTATGATTGAAGAAAAGAAAGAGTTAAAAGCTATGATTTATAATAAACAAGATGAAATTGATAGTTATCTTAAACTGATTGCTCATCTTAAAAAGGAACTTGCTGAAACTCAGGCTGACAATGTTGATTTAAAACGTAAGCTTGCTAATATATCAACTTCTAGTATGGTCTTTGCTGATATCCTGCAAAATCAGCGAACTGATACAAAGAGCAAGACAGGAATTGGTTATCATAATCAACCTCCTCCTTCAAATTTGAATCAGCCTATTCTCTGTCAGGATGAAATCAAAGACTATGTTCCTTCTGTTTTTAAAAAGGAAACTGATTCTGTTGTTAAGCCAGTTAGTGTTAACAGTAATGATCAACCCAAAACTCTTAAGGCTGTTGATCACAAGCAGACTAAATCACTTAAAGGAGTGATTTCAAAAAAAACTGAGCGTATTAAGCCTAAACTTGAGACTGTCAAGTTTGTGTCTTCAACAAATGTTGAAGAAGTGGTTGAGGTGGAAGATGTAACTCATGAGGTTACTCAGAAAGTTAAAAAGAATAATTTCAGACCTGAAACTTTCATATTTACTAATGAAGATAAAGATGAAATAAGCTCTAAAAGGAAACCAGTAATCCAGGAGAACTCTCATAATGATAAAGCTATAATCAAAAATCCTTCTCCAAAGATTATTTCAAAAGTAAAAGCTTTTACTCCAACATGTTCACATAAGTGCTCATGTGTAGTAAAAGTATCTGAGAGTAAACCTCGTCCGGTTTCGTTTTCACCAAAACCACTATCTGTCTCGGATCGTACTTTTCAAGAAAAACGATCATGCTTCTACTGTAAGAAGCAAGGTCATCTCATAAATCAATGTCCAATGCTTGCTAAAAAATGGGCATCACGAAAAGATCTACATCATACAAAAAATAGAAAGCAAACTGAATTATTTCGTGATGTTCCAACTTTAAAAGTTAATAACGTTATACCTACTCAAAAGGTAATTCGAAAGGTTGAAGTTATTAACAAGCAACCAGCGTTATCAAAAAGGGTTTGGACAAAGAAAAGTATAGGGAATAGTGAGTCATCTAAACCTATCACATCAGTAAATGATAATGATTTACTAAAAAATAAAGTGTTAACTGATGTGATAATAGTTGATGAAGCCTCAGGAGTACCCAAGTCTATCAAGGCTTGGGTCTCCATTTCAAACTAACATTCCTTTTATTTGTGTTGTGACAGTCAACAGGTCAAAATAGCAAGTGGTACGTTGATAGTGGCTGTTCGCGACACATGACAAGCAATATCTCCCTTCTTGCTGATGTTAAACCTTTCAATGGGGGACATGTTGCCTTTGCTGGTGATTCTGGAGGTACCATTACAGGAGTTGGAACTCTTACAAATGGACTAGTGAGCTTTGAGGATGTAAATTTTGTCGAGGAGCTGAATCACAATTTGATAAGCGTCTCTCAAGTTTGCGACAAGAAGTTCACTGCTGCGTTTACAGATTTGGAATGTTTAATTTTGAAGCTGGGATTTGTGATTCCCGAGGAATGGATCTTGATTAGAGCACCGAGAGTGAAGAACTCTTACATTTTGGACATGAGGACAGTGGAAGCTGAGGAACACACCTGTCTTCTAACCAAGGCCTCTTCGAAGGATTCATTGTTGTGGCACAGGAGGATGGGTCATATTCATTTTAGGAAAATGAATTATCTGGTGAAACACAATCTTGTTGAGGGTATTCCTAAGCAAACCTTTGCTTTGGAGGATGATTGTGTGTCCTGTTTAAAGGGTAAACAGCACAAAAAGCTTCACAAATCCAAACAAGTTAATTCCATTAAAGCACCTTTGGAATTACTTCATATGGATTTGTTTGGACCCGTTAGCACGAAGAGTATTGGGGGTAAGTCGTATTGTCTGGTCATAACAGATGATTACTCTCGCTTCTCATGGGTCTTCTTTTTGCGTACAAAGGATGAGACATCAGATCTTCTGACCTACTTTTTCGATCGTCTTGAGAACCTGTGCAGTTTGAAAATTAAAAGGATACGTAGTGACAATGGAACGGAATTCAAGAATAAATGTCTTGAACTATACTGTCTACGTAAAGGGATTGTTCATCAGTTTAGTGCAGCAAGAACTCCACAGCAAAATGGAGTTGCTGAGAGAAAGAATAGAACAATAATTGAAACTGCTCGCACTATGCTGTCGGATTCTCATCTGCCAATCACCTTCTGGGCAGAGGCAGTAAACACGACATGTTATGTTCTCAACCGTGTACTGATGAACAAGAAAAGAAACAAAACTTGTTATGAGTTGTTTAATAACCGGAAACCAAACCTTAAATTTTTGGAACCTTTTGGATGTCCTTGCTCCATTATGATAACAAAGGATAAGGTTTCAAAATTCAGTGAAAAAGCGTTTGATGGCTTGTTTCTAGGTTTCTCGGTTAACTCTCCTAACAAGAGGGTCTTCAACAAGGATACTGGGAAGATTGAAGAACATTTTGAGGTAAAATGCTTAAAGTATACGGAGTCTCCTAAAGGAAAAGGTCCGGATTGGTTGTTTGAATATGATCATTTGTTCAACTCATTCAACCTTCCTAAATTAGTTGAAGTGGACCAAGTTGTAACTCTTCTGCATGGGTTACATCTTAGTCCTGATAACTCTTCATATACACCTTCTTCCAGTGTGACTCCGGATACTATTCAACCTCACCAATCTTCTCCTTCGGCTGTTCCTGAGAGTTCTTCTGATAATCAACCGCCTGAAGCTTCTCCTGCTGGTGTTGATGATATGAACGCCTCTCTTCCTAATTTTGAAGAAGATCCTTTCGCTCAAGAGGTTGAGCTAAACAATTTGGAAACAAACCTCACACCTGATCCAATACCCATCTCTCGGATTCACAAGAATCATCCTATTGAGAATATTATTGGAGATCTGGATTCAGGTATTAAGACAAGAAGCTCATCAGCAGTGATTAGAGATCTGGATGCAGATGTCTCCTCTGAAGATCCATCAAATTCTGATGATCTTGAGTGTTTAAAAGCTGATATTGAAGAATGCTTCTTATCCCAAATGGAGCCATCAAAGATCGATCAGGCTCTAAAAGATTCACATTGGGTTGCTGCTATGCAAGAGGAGTTGCAACAATTCGTGAAGCTAAAGGTTTGGGATTTAGTGCCACTTCCCAAAGGTGTACACCCAATTGGAACTCGTTGGGTGTTTCGTGTTAAGCGTGATGATAGGGGAGTGGTCATTCGTAATAAGGCTAGGCTTGTTGTGCAAGGGTATACACAACAAGAAGGTTTGGATTATGATGAAGTCTTTGCACCTGTTGCCAGGATGGAATCTATTTGTATATTCCTAGCCTACGCCACTTTTAAGGGGTTTCGTGTCTATCAGTTAGACGTAAAGAGTGCGTTCCTATATGGAAAGGTGGCTGAAGAAATATATGTTCGACAGCCTCCCGGTTTTGAAGATTCTAACCATCCAGACTTTGTGTGCAAGCTTGATAAGGCTCTTTATGGTCTTCATCAAGCTCCGCGTGCATGGTATGAAAGGTTGGCAACGCACCTTATTAAGAATGGATTTGAGCGTGGTACCATCGACAGCACTTTATTCATCAAGAGAACTGGCAAAAGTCAATTGCTAGTTCAAGTTTATGTGGATGACATAATCTTTGGTTCAACTGATGAATCCTTATGTCGTCATTTTGAAGCGATTATGAAATCGGAATTCGAAATGAGTACGATGGGGGAGTTGAAGTTCTTTCTTGGGGTTCAGGTTGATCAATCCTCAAAGGGAACCTACATTCATCAATCTAAGTATGTTAACGATATGTTAACACGATATGATTTGCATGATTGTAGAGAGTATGGGACTCCTATTCCTATAAACCACAATCTTGGACCAGATGAAGATGAGGAACTTTGTGATGCAAAGTTATATCGGTCGATGATTGGATCTTTAATGTATCTTACTGCATCCCGACCTGATATAGTTTTTGCTGTCTCCTTATGTTCAAGATATCAGTCCAAACCCATGCTTTCACATCTGAAGGCGGTCAGACGGATTTTCGGATATCTCAAGAATAGACCTACTCTAGGTCTATGGTATCCAACAGAGAAGACATTTTCTCTCACAGCTTTCTCAGACAGTGATTATGGTGGCTGCAGTTTAGACAAGAAGTCTACGTCCGGAGGATGCCAGTTTCTAGGCTCACGTCTTGTTTCTTGGCAATGCAAGAAGCAGACTACAGTCTCAACTTCCACAGCGGAAGCTGAATATGTAGCAGCTGCTAGTTGTTGCTCACAAATTCTGTGGATACAACACCAACTTCGTGACTACGGTTTACTCTTAACCATGACTCCTTTATTTATTGATAATACTGCTGCTATCTGTATCACTAAAAATCCCGTACAACACTCTAAAACCAAACACATAGAGATTAGGTTTCATTTTATACGGGATTGCTTTGAAAAGCATTTGATAGACCTTGTTCAAATTGAAACTGAGAAACAAAATGCTGATCTGTTTACCAAGGCCTTCTCTAGAACTAGATTTGACCAACTGATTGACATGATTGGGTTGCGCTTCTTTCAGGACAAACTGTAAACTGTGACAAAACTTTTCTGTTGCTTATTTCTTTAATTCTGCATACAGCTGTTCATCTGGCAATAGCCACTCTTTATGTTTCTTAACATTAAAGAAAAGCATTATTGCAACATTTATAAAAGACGTTTAGTTGTGTCTGTAAACAACTAGGGAAATGATAGTACATTAGGAGACACTCTTCAATTGACAACATTACGTGTTATCCTTGATGTATCAGTAGGTTTTTCATGTATATGTTATACTTGTCCTTCTAGACATCAACCTACTTGCACGATGTATTGGTAGACATTATCATACTCATTCTTCATCATCTAAGAAATCTCTTAATCTGTGTATGATCTTTCTTGATGATCATCATATGATGTATGACAATGCGTCTTAATTCTTATGTGTCAGCTTGCCATGCTTCTATTAACTTGAGTTTGTATATGACAACATTTGGGGAATTATGCTGTCTGTTTCCTTTGTTGTACGTTTGTACAGACCTGGTCTCAGTCAGTATACTTTCAAAAACACTGCAAACTTAAGTCAAAAGTACTTTCAAATCTTATAAAATCAAAGATTGCTTACGTGGTCGCCAAATGGTTTGACCAAGTTTGATTTTGCAAGCACCTGAATCAAGTGTATGTCGCTTTGTTGTACGTAAGTACAGACCTGTCACCGCTGGCTTGATTCTTAAAAATGTTGAATTCAAATGCTTTCTCTAATCAATCGAAGTTCTGAGCATGACTTGATACTAAGGGTATATCTATGTGAGATTCACGGAGATTTATTCACTCTAATAATAACTGTTAAGTTTGAAGGTTGAGTATGTTACATGTTTAAGTGGATTAATAATACCGATAATCGTCCTGTTCCTGCTTGTCTCTTTGGCTAGTAAACTATATGTGATAAACTTAAATTTGGATCTCTATACTAATAATCAAATTAACATTTAACGTTGTCTTGCGAATCTGTCTTTCTAATATGATCCCTAATAAGACCTCTTCTATTTCGTCTTGTTTTATTTTATTGATGTAAAAAAAAAAAAAAAAAAAAAAAAAAAAAAAAAAAAAAAAAAAAAAAAGGAAAAGATATGTTGAACAGTATGCTGTGTGTTATTTAATTTTAAAGTTTATTTAATTTTAATTTTTATCTTATTTTACTTTATTTTGTCACCGATTACTGTTTATGTTTTGAATTTAGCGATATTGTTTATATTTTTAGCGATATTGTTTACATATTGGCGATATTGATGATCTCTAGCGATATTGTGGTATCGCTGATTTAGATATGTGTGTAGCGATATTGTCTAGCGATATTGACAATATCGCTGAATATTTAAATTTTATATAAACAAATATCTGTCACTGTATTCGATACACTTTCAAACCCACCTAGCGATATTAACTAGCGATATTGTCTACGTATTTAGCGATATTGCAAGTTTCATCGATTTCTCTTTCGTTTTTCGTCCAAACTGAAATTAAACCACATCATTCTGTTCGTCTTTGCCGTTTACAACGATTGGTATGTGCCCATTATATTTTATTTCAATTTTTATACCAGTTTGTTTAACTTTATATTCGGGTTACTGTGTTATCTGTGGTTGCGTTGTATCTGTTGTGTTAGTGTGTAAAAACTAATAAAACTCGTACCCTGCATATCATAGATAATCGTAGTATAGTTTGTTTGGTTTGGATCATGTTTTTCTTTGAAAAATTTGATATTTACCCGTTGGCTGATGTCACAGCGATATTGTGGGGCGATATTGCAATATCGCCAAAATTAGGGTTTTGATTTTAGCGATATTGGCCCCAATATCGCTTAAATTGGATTAATTTCCAATATCGCCGATTTCAATCAGACTTTGTCAATTTTGTCTGATTTAAGCGATATTGCATTCAATATCGCATAAATCAATTTATGCGATATCAGTGTCAATATCGCCTAAATCAGAAAGGGCTTATTGGGCCTGGCCCAAACTTTTGCTGAACTGGTCCAGTTTTCAGGTCTAATTGAATTTGTGGCCTGTTCTCGATCCGATTACTCACTGCTTTTGAGTTTTTGTGTTTTTTATTGACTTGTTTTGCAGACATGGAAGATTTCGCGCAGTTTGATCTCAAGTGTGACGTTCGTCACAATATTACTGCTTTTCTAGACGGATCCAAAGACTCTGCTGAGCCTTTTCGGCCTATGATCGCATTTCTACGAAGGTCACGTATATTTACTGCTATTTCGGCTTCCACGACCATATACAGAGACTATATCGGTCAATTTTGGCGGAATGCTGCTGTGAACAGTGATTTGGACTATACAAGACTGATTTCGACGGTCCACGGACGTCAAATCATTATTTCAGAACAGTTGATTCGTGATGTTCTTCAGTTTGAGGATCATCCCGATATGTTGATCCAGTTCTCGCACGAATTTATTGTGGGTGCAATGGATCGTATGGGATATGCTGGTCCACATTCGGATCAGTATCGCAAGGGAAATCCGACGCGTGTCTGGAGGTGGCTTATGCACATTTTTATCTTGTGCCTCTCCAATCGCAAAGCTGGGTACGATGGTGCTAGCTTTCGCACGGTCTCTGCAATGCTCGCCCTAATCTACAACAAACCATATAATTATTCGGGCTATATCTTCAGGTCTATGGTTGATAATGCTCAACTAGGGGATAACAGATGGTATATGTATCCCCGATTTTTACAACTGATCATCAACCACGAGCTTCCGGGATTGGCGACTGATGCCACCCGCATATACAGGCAGACTCCGATGTCCAATCGGATATTTGGGGTCATGAGCTCTAATGGAAAGGGGGTTCCAATTCCCCCTGATACGCCTTTGTTCGGTCATATTCTTGACCCAAACTATCAACCACCGGCCAACGACGGATACTTAGATCCGGTGGTTCGTCAACCTGAATTCTCTGATGAAAATCTTGCAGACGTCCCTGTACAAGCTACAGAAGACCCTCTTGAGGGTGTTTATGTAAGTGTCACATCACAAGGTGACTTACATCGATTACATGTCCACGGGGACACATCTGAAGGGTCGTCTGACTCTACGTCTTCTGGTCCTCCTGGTGGCATAACCGAGAGTGACTCTGAGGGTTTGGTCCCGCCTCCTCACGAAGTTGAACATCTGAGGCGGATCAACCCTCAACGATATTTGAGGATTCAGAGACACATTGCTGAAGGAAGGCAGCATATTCCTCTTAAAGACAAAAGAGTGAGGACTGATGCTGAAACAGAATATGTGCCTCCTCCTCCCAAGAAGTCGAGGATTGCACGGGAAGTTGCTACATCCTCCAGGCCACAGGATGCATTGCGGGTGGACATTCCGGTTCAACCACTCCCCTCGGTTATCCAAGAACTGATACAAAGGCTGGATACCATGCAACATACCCTGGATGCTCAAGCTGCCGTCATCCAAGTTCAAGCTACAAGAGTTGAAGCTGTTGAAAAAGAAAATGCGGAGCTTAGGTCTAGGGTTGTTCTTTTGGAGTCACAAGTGGTCGTTTCGGGGGAGATAGGTGATAGGGAAAGACCAAATGTAACTCCCCCTGAAACAGAAAATGTAAATGTTGAATCAGGTAATGAAACGGCACCACGTTTAGATTATTTCTCGTTTGAGGAAATACCTGGACAACCAAGACCACTGGCTGTTGACTATTCGGATGCAGATTTGACTTATCTTGCACGAATGGTCAACAGATCTGAGTTTGAAAGGGAGGATACACCAGAAGCAGATTCAGATTGTGAGACTGAAGATGAAGCTTTCGATGAAGATGAATTTTATTATGGTGCTCCCATTGTTGAGTCTGATTCATTCGAAGAAGAAGATGATGAATCAACTGATGACTCGACGGAACCTCAGGCTGAAATGCCTGAATCTCCAAAGGTTCCTGAAACCGTTGAAGAAAGAGCGGCTCGTCTGGCTTCCTGGTGGCCACAAGGAAAAGAAAAGATTGCACCTGTCACGTGCAAGTCTTATAAGGTTAGGGGAAGATATAAAGGATTAATCAAGAGCTGGAAGGTTCTGGACTTGAGGTTCGCAATCAAGAGAACCGATGGCGTTCAGTATTTCAAGTTCTCATTCAAGAAACTGAGCTCCCTGCCTAAAGGAGAATTAAATAGGCTTGCTCAGTTACAGCTGATAAATCTAGACAGAAATACTCGTGCAGACTTCATCCAGAGTACAATTCAAAGAGAAATCGTACTAAGAGATACAGTTTTATAAAGCCGACGTTGGGTAAACGAATCTATTACAAGAACCGGCTAGATCCTGCTACAAATCAGCCTTTAATCAGAATGCGCTATCCTAAAGCTGATTGTGTAAAGAGGATCGTTCTGGAATCAGTTCCCCTAAATTTTCTAAGAAGATTTCACTATTGGGAATTTGACAGCCAGACTGGAGAAGCTGTACTGGTATTTGTGCCAGAAAGTGTTGAACCTGAGAAGACTTCTCTCTATGGGTTGAAAAAGACGCAGTTTAGAGTTTTTGATCCTATGAGCTTGATAAATCTATCAAAGGAGGATATGAGGAAGCTGTTCGACAACAAGATAAGGTATTACAGAGGTAATCCGACGAATGAAAAGCTTGCTCAACAATTCCAAAGAATTGTCGATATCTGCGTCACCCATGGAATCCACGCGGGTGGAAAATTTCCCGCTGGATGGGTTTGAAGACTGAAAC
This sequence comes from Logfia minima, assembly GCA_963921325.1. Taxonomy (NCBI): domain Eukaryota; kingdom Viridiplantae; phylum Streptophyta; class Magnoliopsida; order Asterales; family Asteraceae; genus Logfia; species Logfia minima. Next base: position 28,223,909 of record OY992770.1, read on the forward strand.
CTTTTGAAGACCAAGCTGAAGACACGGGGGAGTTTGTTGGTGCATTTAGTGTGTCTGTCACTTGGTCTAAGTTTCGAGTTGTAATTTTTTAGGTCAACTTCTGATTCATGCGATATTGTCAATATCGCTCAAGCGATATTGTCAATATCGCCTTGTTGCCTAAAATAGATAATTATATAAATTTGTTTAGGGTTTCATTTGTCAAGAGTTTTTGCTATTTTCGGCTTTTGACATCAGATAATCTCTGTAGCCTCTGTGATTTTCGTGATCAAGTAATAGCAACTCATTTATGTGTTAAAGCAATTCTTGTGTTTTGTTTTACATTTGTCTATTAAACGTTCAAGCATAATCTATTGAATTCCGCTCTTTAGATTGTGTAATATTGATTCAGTGTGTAAGATCAGCCCTTCTGGGATCCTACATTAAACTTTAAGTTATAAAAGTTAAGTGTTAAAAATAGAATAAATAAGATTTTAGGGACTAAATTGCAAAAACATAGGAATTAGGGACTTTTATGCAAAATCAGTAAGTTTAAGACATTTTAAATAAATTAATAAATATTAGATATTAAAAACAAGACCTAGATATTAAACGAGTATTTTAAAACGAAACCACGATTTAAAAACGCGACTTTAGTTAATTAAAGGATAAACGTATAGAACACGGTAAATTTGGATTTTTATTGGTAAATAAATGAATTAGAAAATTGTGTAAATATTTTTCATGCCTTAGAATATTTAGAACGAGAATTTAATCACTAAAACCTAAGGGTAGCTTATAAGAGGAAATTTAAAATGAATTATATATTGTCGTAGAGTAAAATGTGTGGAAATAAATTATAAAAATGTATAACTATATTAATATGTGTATAAGAATGTATGTGTGAACATGTATATATATATTGTTGGTCAAATTATCATAACGACAACTAAATTGTATAAATGCTTGTGAGAGTACATATATATATATATGCTAACGTTTAAAATGTAGTAATTATAGTGAAAATGAATAGTATATATACATTGATGCCTACATGATTATATTTGTATATATATATATGTGTGTATATGGAAATAGATGATGTGATGATAATAATATTAACGAAAGACTATCACGTTAAATACTTGTCATGAAACCCTAAATCAAACGTAATTGAGATATATAAATATATGTATAACTATGAGAAAGTATATGTGTTGAATAAATGAATGTCACGCATTAATAGTATAATACGTTTAGTAAGGTATTTTAAGGTGGATTTAAATACGTTTTAATGATTTTGAAAACAAAGTGGGATCACAACATGTCGTTTTCTTGTAAAATAAAAGTGGAATATTTTCAATGCCCATTGGTGGCAAGTGTACGAATCTTGTTGAGTGAACAACTGACATAGACTGACCATGGTGTCGTCTACATATACTAATGTAAGCTCCTACGTTTAGGACATTAGGAGGCTTACTTGGAATTATTGTTAAACTGTTTTGCTAGCACGCTCGGACTCCAGGTGAGTTCACAGCCCCATTTTACTGTTTTACTGCTTTTAAGCTTGGGGTGAAAAACATATCAATGATTATATGCGATTATTAAAACCTGACATTGTATCCTTATGAGGGACTGAGTTGGATAAGTTGTAGTGCCGAAGTCCTAGCATACAATACTATAACCATTAGTTAGATGACTCTAACCACTGAGTATACTGGTAGTACTATTGGGCCTTACAAGCCCATCCTACGTTTATTTTAGTTAGTCGCGCTAACTCGCGACGTGGTTTCGCACTTTGGGGGACATGTATACTTAACCGGTCCAGGCAAACGATTCATCCATTGTTGTGGTTTGGTTATAGGCTTAGTTTCGGCATATTAACTCATAGGACTTGCAAACCTGATGGGGATTATAGTCAGTGGTTTTCATTTATAATAATCGTACTTAGGCCTTTGATGCCAACCTTTGAATTTCCGATGAAATGATTCCAAATAATGGTTTTATGAATGAGTCTCTAAACCTGTGAATTCACTCAACTTTATGTTGACTTTTTATAATATGTTTTTCAGGGAATTAACTAAGCCGTAAGTTGCATGAATGATGGGACCACATACTCACCACGAAGAATTAGGATGCCACTTTTGCTAAAACTATGAGATTCAATCTCGTAGATTTATTTTATCGTAATTGTTTATGAAACTTTGAAACTTATCTTTTGGAAACTACAACGATGTATTTGATTTACATCGGTACTTTAACGGCCTGATAAGCCGAGAAATTTGTAAAATATTTATGGCATCTTAATATATATTGTTCTGCGATAATCATATGCTCCTGATTGTGTATCCGATTACTCGTCACGCCCCGACAAGCTTCCGCATGCTAATTCGTATTTATGTTAAATTTGGGGGTGTGACACCCTCCGGCACCTTATCTTGAAATTCCACATCAGTTGGCATATAAGATGTAGATTCAGCAGTTTTCTCTTGATCATCTATTTCAGCCATAAGAGCTTGCTCAGACTGAGTAGACCAATCATAAGAACCATCCATCTGCTGAACCACCAGGACTTTGGAAGTTAAAGTATTTCCCGAGTCTTGTCTTCCATTTCCAGTATCAACCTTCGGTCGTTGACATTCCTGAGCAAAGTGTCCATAACCTCGACAATTAAAACACTTAAACTTGGATTTGTCAAACCCTAGTCGATTTCCTACTACCCTTCTACTAGTACACTTCAAGAAATTCTTAACTCTTCTTGACACTATTGCTAGTTGCCACTGAAGATCCATTTCTTCAAGGTCATCAGGATCAATCTAATCATAATCCTCATCAAATACAGCTGGATCATTGATCTTCCCCAGAATATAGTTCTCATAGGAAGCAACAAAAGAAGCAAGAACAGATAGTTGTTGTTCAGCAGATTTCACACTCATAGACATCTTGTGATGCTCTTGAGATGATTTCTCAGTGGGTTTTCCTTTTGTTTGGCTTCCAGATGATGCGATAAAACACAAATCCTCAGTCACCATTTCACCATTTTCATCAGTTTCACCAACAAAGAAAGCAGTGGTCAAACTAGATGAAACATTTGAGAGAATAGACTTTCCATGATATAATCCAGGATTCTGTAATTGATCATAATTTGTATCTCTCGTTTTCTTAGTGAAATCATAACCTCTGAGCTTATCTATAGCCTGCTCTAGAGTCATTGCAGCATATCGCTCATCATTATCCTTGAGCATAACTCCATGCATTTCCCATTTGGAAGGTAAACCCTCAATAAACCTGTCGGTTTTCTCCTCATCAGAATAGGAAATCTCATGGTCATCTAACTCACTTAATAGATGGTAGTATCTAGTGGTATATGCTGCAAGATCTTCTTCTCTAAAAGCTTTAAACACAGTAAACTGCTTTTTTCAGAAGATTTTTCTTGCCAGCCTTAACCTATGGACTACCTTCACATCTTTTCTCAAGAGCTACCCAGAGCTCTTTAGTAGTATGAAAAGATTTCAGCTGATGATTGATTTCTTTAGGAAGACTCATCTTAATTGAGGAATGAGCCTTATTTTCAATTTCAAATTCCTTTTTCTGGTTATCATTCATCCTGTGATATGGTACAACCACAGTAGCATTCTCAACAACAGTTGTAGGGGAAGCATATCCATTTTTGATACACATCCAGATTGACAAGTCATGGAATCTACAGTATGATTCAAACCTGTCCTTCCATCCATAGTAATCCTCAAGTCGGAGCAATTTAGGTGGAACATTAGACTTTCCAATCTCGTGGTCCATCTCAATCATCTTACTTAAGTCAGACATCATAGAAGTCAAAAATTCAGATTGTATTGCGTGTTCAGTTAATTTCTATTCGCAACCCAATTCAATTCGCAAACTCGATTCGCAAGTTTGCAATCACAACTCAGTTCGCAAGTGATCTCTGTTCGCAGGTGAATTTGTTTCGCAAGTAATTTTGGTTCGCAGCTCAATTCGCAGAACTTAGCTGAAACCCTAATTTCGACTCGCGAAACGGCTGAAAATCCGAAAATTGAAAATTTTACGTATTTTCACGACTAAACCAGAAGATTTCGATCGTAAACAAACCTAAAAACGTCCAGAGATTGATTTTGGTCGTAAAAAGTACTTAGAGTTCTAAAAACAACCCGAAATCACACGTTATACCAACTAAAACCTTGAAACCACAACGTATTTAGCCCGAAAGCTATGATACCAATTGTAAGTCCACTCGATCTTGGTTCGATAACACAATTATCTATAGTATTAAGGTGCGGAATCCGTCAATACGATTAATTCAAGGTTATATAACGATTCTATTCACTAATATGCTTTGTTTTGATATTAACCAATGTTAAACAGTCAAAACCTAGCCTTTAGTCTATTTAATTCTCTCTGGATACTCAAAACTCAGCAATTCTTCGAATATCGATTAATTAACCTAAACATTCATTAAATATCCGTTTCATCTCGCAGCCCGTGGGCTTTGCGAGTTGACTCAGCTCGCAACCTAAGTCAGCCCAGTGACTTGCCTTGTGAGTTCAGATCTCATCTCGCAAGTCCCATGACTTGCGACTTGAGTTCTCAACTCGCACTTCGGACTTTAGTTCGTATTCGTTATTTGTCTAATACTTTAGCCAATATATTTAACAACAATAATATCAAACTAATATCATATATTTACGAATCAAAACCAATTATACAAACTTGATAACAATTACACTAGTCCTATCACAAGCTAGATTTATTGTCACAAAACATGTCTCAACATAAAGGAACTCTTGTCTTGAGTTCTTGTCATCTTCATCATCATCAACACCCTACTTCCAAGAGGGTTCAAGACTTCAAAGGTTATTTATCTTTAAAACCCCCTATGGTTGTTAATCTTAATGAACATGTAAATGGATCTTGGTGGGTTTTTATAAAAACATTTTATAACCTGATTAACTTATGTTTTAGTTTCCGTTGCAATAATCTTTGTTTTAAACCTTGATTTGATCTACAAACCCAACACAATATACTAGTAAACTTCATAGACAAATAGTTATAACTGCTAGTTAGGCAGCTTGAGAATATTTTGAGGGCGTTCTCATTTGTGAGTTCTGAAATGTTAACTGTCTAACTGTATTCAACCATCATTTTGGTCTGCAAAACAAGATGATATAATCTTTTAATTAAAATCAATCAAAGAATCTACCTTAGATGTATTTTCTTTTACTTTTTTCAATAGATGTTATAACTAACTTGAAAAGAAATTGTATTCTCCCTTTAGAATTATTGTTATACCACATAGAAACCACAACTGGTATCAGAGCAGTTAAGATAATTACTTCATAAATCCAGTTAAGATAATTCATACGATATGTTCAGTTTATTTTGAAAATGAAACTTGAACAAGACCTTCTAAATTTGACCCAAGAGAATGTCAACCCTGAAAATCTATAATAATGTTGCATTTTGAATCTCATTTGATACAAATATGCATGATATTGTTCTTTATGGTGCATTGTATCCCCCAAATCTCTAATTAACATTCCTGTATCTGGAACTAGTCCTCCTGAAAGGGTTATGTGTTTTATTGTTATTGTAAATGTCATATCCAATTTAATATGATCACTGTATGTCACACCCCACTAAAGCGGAAACACGAGATGTAACGGTACAATGATTTCATAATCGAAAGATACAAAAGTTCACCGTTCAACAGTCTACAAATAAGGCATTACATCAAGTCTTACATACGTTTACATCGCAAGAGTACAAAATCTAAACATGCGATTACATCCAAATAAACAAAATTCCGTAACGCAACAACAACATAAATTATAAGACAAATTTTACTTCAATTGACAAATCATGGCCAAGTCCTAAAAAACACGTAAAAATAGTGGGTCAACTATGAAACATAGTTGACGAGCACACAAGTTTCGTGTATGAAAAACTTTTTCAAGAGTTGTCGAAATCCAGTTTAGAAATATCCACGTTGCTACGTGATTGGTTTGCAAAAGTAGTTCATTTGAAAACGGGGCTCATTTAAGAGCGATACTCATAAGAAAGTTGGATTCATTCAAGAATCGAGGCTTTATGCATAAAAGAGGTTCATTTAAGAACGAAACTCATTTAAGAGCGATTCCCGTTGAAGTTCAATAACGTTTCAAAGTCATCTTTCGTTTATGAGCATCACACTCATGTTTTCAAAGAAATTTCATGTCATGTTTATAAAACTCATGTTATAATGTTTATAAAGCTCATGTTGTCGTGTTTATTTTTACTATGAGTTATCATGCTATCACGTTAAAATGTTTATAAAGCTCATATTGTCATATTTATATTTACTATGAGTTATCATGCTATCACGTTATAATGTTTATAGCCTTAATGAATTATCATGCTTGAGTCCACAACCAAACCTACAACCGATAAAACCTTTGCCCCAAAGAGAAATGCCATATCGTCGGCATTTAGGATGATGGGATGCACTCACGTGGCCGCGTGAGTGGGGAGATGGTCTCGCTCCCAAATAGTACTACCCATATGCATCATTTGGCTCATATAGAGTTAATGGTCGTCTAGAGAACAAACCGGGGACTTTAGATACGATAGATAAAACAAGCATATAACCACGTGCATATAAACCGTAAGCATTCAAGACATCATTTGTAATCAATCAAAGCTTTGTAATCAAACAAAGCATTTGAAATCAAGTACACATGTTTGCCACCCCAAAAACATTTAAGTAAAGCATTTAAAAAGAGGGTCTGTGAATACTCACAATTGAGAGTGAGCGTACGATTAGACGTAATGCGCGTGCCTCAAGGATATGACTCCTATCCAAGTCCTATGAACACAAGGTTTCTAATTAGATTCTCGTCTAGTACAGTTTTTCAGAATTCCTTAGCTAACTAATTAAATAACAAAGTACCGTTATAGTTTGAATTTTCATTCAAATTTCGTTATCCGTAAATGTTTACGTTGTGAACAAAATAATGGAAATATAAGAAGACAACATCTAAAAATTACCAAACTTGGTATACAAGATAAAATGTAGTTCAAAAATTTTCTTTGAAAATTTGGAAGTGTTTTGACTTATAGATTATTTATAATCAATTTATGTTTAATAAGTGAAGGAAATTTGGGGAAAATAGAAAATATTCATGAGAAATTCTGGAAATTTTACCAAGTCACTTTCTACCAATTTTTAGGCTGGTATAAAATTTTCAAATCATTTTGAGCACTGAAACATTTGTTCCCAATATTTACGACTTAACAAAGCGTAAACCGAAAGATATAACAAAACACCTCCAAAACGTGTGAAAGTTGGAGTGTAAATGACACAAAAAAATTCTCATAATTTTTTGGGACGTAAAACTATTTTTCATGAATAAATCATAATTTATAGCCTTTATTTGCATTATTTTAGGAAAAATACTTATCTTTTCTCAAAAATTCCAATTTTAATTCTCAAGACTCTTGTCTTATCATGTGTATGTTACTAATAAAATTAATCCCCATATTTTTAGCACGATTTATTAATCATTTTTGGATTTTTGTAACATTACAAGCATAGGCTTCCACATTTCAAAGCTTAAATCGATGTGTTGTGTTCATGCATTTTCTAAAAATATAAGATCACCAAGATAAAATACCATCTTTTTATCCTACTGAGATACATGTATTAAGAGTCTAAATTTTTTTTCTTATATTTATTGAACACTTTAGATCCCATGAACATGCATCATGTGACAACCCTCGGAAACCGGTAAAATCCGCACACCCTAAATCATGCATTCTTACGCTAATTCCATCTTTAATGAAATCAAACTTGAATTAAACTGAGATAAGTCTAGCACAAGCCCACTTTGCACATTTTGGTGCACACTACTTTAATACATGATGTATTACATTTACGTAATTATTGAGAATTGCACAATATAAATCGGATGATTCTGACAAACACGAACTTTGGTGATAAGCATTCCCTAAATAACGTAAAGCTATTTAATAGTAGTTATTTACCTATACTATTATGATAGGGCTTAAAGCAAAACCTTTCAAAAGATTTAGATCAAGCTTATACGATTTAAGTTAAACACAACGAAGAAAGGTAACATGTGATTCACTAAACGAAACATCGATAATTTACGAATGATTTGGAATTTACTAATCATGTTCCAATATCCTTTAATCTCCCTAACTAACCTTGCTAGCACCTAATTAAACACTACTTAAGCAACTAGACACATAGCTAAACCATCAAGTAGCTCAAAGTTTGGAAATTAATTCCAAGCTAGCATGTCACCAAAAGCCAAAATGCAGATTCTCTCCTCCTCCTTGTCTACGTTGCCTTCCATGATCACCTCATTGCTTACTTGCTTAAATCACCTAGTTACTTGCTTGCTTAATACCTAATACCATAAGCAAGGTAGCACTTAGCTCTAATTAAATCCAAGCTAGCTAGCAAGGATGTCAATAAAGTCAATGAGCAGAATTCCTTTCTTTGCCTTCTCTCTTCTTGTCTACATATCACTCATCTCAACCACACACTCTCCCTCCTCTTTGCCAACTTGCTTGGTGTGACTAAGGGTGTCAAATCCCATTTGCCTTGCACTTGAGTAGTCAAGTTACTTGCAAGATCAACACATACATATGTACACTCCACCTTTCCCATTTCAAAAATCTGCTCCTAAACTCTCTCAATTTCCCTCTCAACTTCCTATCACCTTCATCTTCATCATACTCTTCTTCTTCAAGCTAACATCAAGAACCATCACAAACCACCATTAAACCACCATCATATTCTATCATTCTTACACCATCTTTACATCATCTAAATCACTATTTCAAGCATCTACATGATTTACTCATCTCCTTGATCTCATAATCTTGAGATTCAAGCATTTAAGGGAAAAGCTTGTAGATTGGGTTTTAAAAGGATTTTGGGTTGAAGTTCTAGTCAAGTTCAAATTCTTTTCTTTTCTTATCATTTCATCCAAGAGCATTAAGGAAACTCTTCCTTTTAATCTTGTCATTTCCTACATTTTGAATACCCACATGCTAGATGTTCACTCTTGAGTTAAAATCAACTAAATATATGTTAAAACATTGATTTATAAGACTATATCTTCAAAACAAGTTGAAATGTGTTTAAAATGATCAAGAACAAGATTGTTTAAAATGAGTACCAACAAGTGTGACTTGGTAATGTATGTATGCTATAAGATGTTTTAGAAATCTCTAAAGTGAAATGAAAGTAAAAATGGTGAAAGAGTAGTTAAACACTTGAGGTTGATGACATATAAAACATGGAATGATTTGAAAGTGTTAACACAAGTTTCTAGTTCAAATGGTAAACAAGTTGATAAAAGAGCGGAAACGGCTTTTAAAATGGCAAACAAAACGAGACTTTAAAATGAGTAACGAAACCCTCGAATATCTTATTTTGACTAAAGACATGTTTTAATATGCAAAGATAGCTAAAAGGTGTGTGAAATTTAGGTTTAAATTAGGTTTAAAATGTCAAAAATCCGTCTTTTTTACAGCTTCCCAGCGGGAGATTGAGTTCTCTTATTTTTCAGCCTTTGATTCCTTCTTGAAAGTTGTAACCCTTTGAATTACGAAAATTTGGACATTTGATTCCCCTCAATCGGAGTTTGTATGAGAGAGTTATGGCCAAAACCGTGGAGCCTCGCCAAAACTACAATACTTTTCGTTTTTGATCTTTTCTTCAACGTTTTCACTCGTTTTCTCTCGCATCCATTCCCAACGATAGTAAACACATTTAAAGCATATTAAGTACCAAAATATCATTTAACTAATTTTGATTTCGGATAAAACGAGAGATACTACGAGGGACCAAACACGAAAATATTTGAGTAATGATTTTCTATCTTAAACGAATAAAGGGACTTATTCAACTTCACGTTTTGAACAAACGTTAACGAAAACTATTGAATGAATTGGAAGGTGCGTTTTCACGCTCAATATACGTTTGGAAAGTATAAACCTATAACGTACACTTTAATAGCAAAGTAACTATGTTTTCGAGAAACATACAAGTATACACACAAAACTATCACCAACGGGTCGTACACTTTTCAAAAACGAAATACATTTTCAACCTACTAGTTGAGTGAACAACTAGCATAGATGAGCGGTTAGCCATCTACATATACAAACCTAGGTGTGGGGGTATTCACCTACTATTACGGACATAGATGTGTGGGTAGCCATCTACTTTTACAAACCTAAATATGCAGTTAGCTATCTACTTATACAAACGACCTCATGCGTTTAGGGCGCTAGGAGGCTACTTTGGGCAAACCACTCTTATAAAACACTAGCACTCGCATAAGCTCACCAGGTGAATTCACAGCCCCTATTTTACTGCTTTTACTACTTTCTAAATTTGGGGTGAAAAACATATGTATTGTTTACATACAAACTGTTTCATGCGATGATTGAAAACCTGACAACGAATCCTTGTGCGAACCTATGTTAAACTAGTTGTAGTGCATAGAAGTCCTCATGACTACAAACTGTAACCATTAGCTAGATGACGCTAGTCACCGAATATGCGAATAATACTATTGGGATGACATCTCTCCCACTTTTGTTAGTCATGCTAACTACCGACTGTATGTCGAGACGAGGAGCGTATATTTTAATGCTCCTAGGCAAAAACATTAAAAGTCGTGGTTTGGTTATAGGTCTAGGTGTCGTCACTTTAACTCGTAAGGTCTTGCAAACCTTCGAGGGATCACCGTCAGCTATTTTTGGTTTTAAACTATGTATCATCGTACTACTTGTCACGGATGGCACCAATGACTTGTGAAACCATTACTAAACTTTTGGTTTAAATGATGATGTCTTAAATCTGTGAATTTCACTCAACAATTTTGTTGATCCTTTTAACTAAGTTTTTCAGGGAATTAGCAGCGACGATGAATAGGATGCCATTCTTTTGATAAATATTGAAACTGTGATTTATGATTAAAATGTTAATCATATTCTTTTTGCTAAACATCTATCGTCTTGTAAACACGATGAACATGTAACCGTGGAATTTAAACTATTTATGGCATTCTAAGTATATGTTTGCAATAATCATATGCTCTCGATTTACTTGTCGAATCGATCCCCGTCACGCCCCGTGCTTCCGCATTGCTTAAACGTGACATGATTTTATTGGGGTGTGACACATCACAACATAATGCTCATTGAAAGTTTCCTGTTTGCGCACCAGATTTGTGTGACACATTTAGAGGTCGAATACTCAATGGATTTGAGTGAGACCAGTGGGGTTTGAAAACTAAGACATTGGGCTAAATCTCAGAAGAAAAATCAATATTTTTGGACCATTATTCACTGAGTTAAATCCCAGATTGCATGCATGACAAAAGTTAACTTGTTGGCGTGTTTAGACTACCAAATAATCTCTAGACTTCATCCATTGATTTTATGCATGTACATGTATTTTTACAGAAACTTAAATATATTTTCCATGGATCATGATCTAGCTATAGAAATTAGTGCATGCAAGCCCCAAAGTCGGGTTTTCGGTTCTTACAAGAAGAACACAACTTGCAACCAAGCTTTTGATCAATTCAATCCTTTAAATCTTTGTTCTAACACATTCTTGGTGCTAAGCTCCGACGAAGCCAAATTAAGATAGTCAAAGTTCATTGGAATTCGAGACGCGGCCCCGAGTTTACTTGGGAACGCGAGGATGAAATGAGAAGGAAATACCATCAACTCTTCGATAACCCAACCGTCAATCGTAACCCGGCTTAAATTTTGGGACAAAATTTCTTTAACAGGGGGAGAATGTGACAACCCTAAAAATTAGGTAATTTCCGTACAATCTTAGTACGTGCATTTAGGCTAAATTCCCTAATTAATTATGTGAATTCATTTTTTGTGACAAATCAAGTATAACACATGTCTTGCAATCTCATATAAAATGCAATCTATTTCAATACAAGATACATTCATAATTCGTAAGAATTACACAAAACAATCGGTAAAGACCGAAACACCCGAACGTTGTGATCGAATTTTATAAGTAACGTAAATCTATTCAATTATAATAGTAGTTATAATTATTGTGATATTAATGCTAAAGAAATAGTATTACAACCCTTACAAACCCATAAACATCACGTGAATTAAGGAGCCTGCAACGACTAAACAAGTTATGAAAATTAATCGAATGAAGTATCAATGAATGCTTGAACGTTATTGTAATCAACTAACCATACTCTAGTAACCCTAATCTACCTAAATTAACCTTAAACTACCTTGATTAACCTTAAACTACCTTAATTATACGCTTAGCACTTAAGTAATCACGATTAACGCTTAACGACCAAAATATCTAACTTTAATCGCAATTAAGAAAACCAAAAAGGGGCCCCTCCCCTCCCCTTGGAAAAACCGGCCAAAGAGGGCCCTAGGACCCCCCCCCCCCCCCGATCCACCCTTGAATCAAGCAAACACCATGCTCTCTTGTCTCTACCACCTCCCATACTTAGCCCATTCTCTCCTAACTTTTACACACACAAACTCACAAACACTCTCCCTTTCTCTCCCTCTCTAACTCACGGCAAGAACAGCAGCAGCCCTCCCCCTTCTTTTGTCCAAACAACCACCATTACACCATCATTAAACCACCACCCAACCACCATTCAACCACCACTCAACCACCATGAACCACCACCTCAAAAACCCTCATTTTTCACTCTTTCAACTAACAAACACTTACATATCCTAATCCCATTTCATTTAAAGAGTAAAATAAACTAAACACAAGGAATCAAAGCTAGGAAGTCATCCACAAAGAGATCAAACTATCATGTAGCACAAAACCATCTTTTAAAGCATTGTAAGGAAACTACTACCATAAACTCTTTAAGTTCTTCATTTAAATACTTATATACTAGTTAATATGTGTTAGATGTTCACTCATACTAAAAATGAACTTATAAATATGTATATGTGTTAGTAATAACAAGAACTTGTTGAAAGAAAACCAAAACAAACTCCAAAACAAGAGATATAAAATCGGACAGAAACTTTGGTCAACTTTGGAAATATATAAATCAGTCATAAATTAACAAACTCTAGTGTTTCTTGGTACTCCAAAACGAATTTATAAAAACAAGTGTACAAACTGTTCTCTAAGGACAGAATCTAACCTAACTTTCGAAGACCATAACTTCTAAACCACATATCCAAACGACGTGAATCGTTTTCCTGAATGTCACATTTTGTCTTAGCTTTAAAAGTAAGATGATTTTATTTCATGAAAATAAGTATAACTCAGTGAACAAACGATTCTCTCACCAACTGTCCAGAAAAGTAACTGTTGGACCTTTGTGTAATAATAATTATTTTTGAAACCCTTAAACATGTCCAAAAATTATGGATCTTACTTTTCTGTAAACCTAAGACATAGGAGACCTTATGATAAAAATTTCATAACAAACTAAGCCCATTTGACTAGTCAAAATAATAGCACAAGAAGGACTAAAAAGTGGAGAGAATTTGTTGAAAAGTAACAAATGAAAACTAAAAAGGACCAAAGATGTAAAAACCATATCTTATGGACCTTGACTGTAAAAATAAGTCATGAAAATTAATTATATAACTTATAGCGTTATAAAAATATAGTCTATGAATCGATGTCCTGATTTTATTGCTTGGAGTATAACTCCCGAACTTAAAAACTAAGTTAACGAACCGTGAATCTTGAATCAAATATAATCGAGACAATATATATATATGTATATATATAAAGAATTGAACGTCAACACCGGTGATATATTATGAATAATAATGTATTAAGTTGACTTGAACATTTTATTATTTTGAAAACCAATAAAGATCACAACGTATCGTTAAGTCGTCTATAATTATTAACTCAACCTCATGCGTTTAGGACGCTAAGAGGCTTGCTCGGACATTTTTACTTAAGCTATATTTGCTAGCATGCTCGGACTCAGGTGAGTTCACAGCCTCACTTTTACTGTTTTAATGCTTTAAAGTATTGGGGTGATAAACATATAAATTGATTTATGCGGTTATTGAAAAACCTGACAACGTATCTTTATGGGAAACTGAGTTCCGACAATTGTAGTGCCTAAGTCCTTGCTTGCAATACTATAACCACTGAGTATACGGATAGTACTATCGGGGTGACGTCCCTCCCACTGTTTGTAGTTAGTCGCGCTAGCTAGCGATGTTGTTTCGCATCGAGGATTATATACTCAACCGGTCCAAGGCAAACAATTCATTGTATGTTGTGGTTTGCTTATAGGCTTAATTTCGACATGTTAACTCATAGGACTTGCAAACCTAATGGGGGATCATAGTCAGTGGTTTTAATTAAGGATAATTATACAATAGGCATTTGATGCCACTTTTAAATTTGTTGGTGCACGTTTTGTGACAACAGCTCTTATTTTGTAATAGTTAGTTTTGTGATTAGTTTTATAGTTAATTTGTAGTTTGTTTAATTAACTTAGCCTTTTTGTAAGTTGTATTGTAAGTTCGTACGAACCTAGGAAGTTCGTACGAACATGTAAGTTCGTACGAACTTGTTGGGTATAAATACTAACTTGTAATGTTTTATTTGTACACTTTTGAAACAGATATATTCAAATATACAGAGCTATCTTCGAATACATACGAACATATACTTAAACACTTGCATTTCACTTGTTTTGTTGTTGTTTCTTGTGTATTATACCACTCCGCAAACTAATACACATTGCAATCTCGTTTGGATCCGTTCAAAGGGACTTTCAAAATTACAGATGAATTTTACTAAATTATCTCTTATGATTGAGTCATTAAACCTGTGAATTCACTCAACAATTATGTTGACTTTTTATAAATTTATTTTTCAGGGAATTAGTCATGCCGTAAGTCACATGCATATTGAGACCGTACCTGCCACGATGAATTAGGATGCCACATTTTGATATTAAAACAATGGGATTATTTATTATATTAATTGACTTGTGGTTTTATTTATGAAATCCCGAAACTTATATTTTGTGAAACGATGTATTCGCTAACATTACTCTTTTGATGGTTTGAATTAACGTAATGTTGTAAAAACTATAATTGAAATCTTAATATATATTGTTCAGTGATAATCATACGCTCTCGATAAACTGTTATTCGATCATCGTCACGCCCCAAAAGCTTCCGCAATATTAACTGTATGTATTTAAATTTGGGGGTGTGACAAGGAGTCGTAACCTAGACTTTCCACTAGGATTTAGGAGTGCTGTAAACATAATTAGAGATACTAGGAATTCAAGTGCGTTAATGACCTGAGGTTTTTGACGGTTGTCACACCGTAGGATCATATGGGTGAGCACAACTGAACAACTAGTGCAATGATATTAAAAGGATTAATAAAAGGGAAAGTAACCAAAATATACTAAAAAATACATATTTAATTATTAGGAAAAATTAACCAAAAGTTACTGAAAAAATACATAATTTATTTCATACAAATCTAAGGAATATAAAAAAACTACCCTCCACACGCAACATGCAAATTGTGGGTTGCCTGACCAAGGGTTACGAGTTGTGTGTTTGAGGACACGGGTTTTGGTCGGGCTGATGTCCGAGGATGCATGAATGGTGGTCAAACTTGTGAAAAGGTACGCAAGCCACGAACTAGAATACGCAACTCACAAATTTGTGGGTTACATGTTCTAGGTTGCGGGTTGCGTACTCGGGTACACGTAAATTTGCGACTCATGTCACTTTTTTGTGTGGCTAAAATTCCTTTTTGTTTTGGACAAGATTCTTGATATTCTTAAAATTTCTATAATTACTGTGACCCTAAGATAAGATGATCATCAAATTGTTTGAAAATTTTGAGTAAGAATACTCCCACTTTATGTTGTTTGAAAAATCAAGAAAACACTTTCTGAAATAGTTTAGACTTATAATTTTTGACAGTTTCAATCTACATATGAAGAACCAAAAACTGATGAATTATGCGCAACAATTTCTTAGTTGTATAGCATCGCCCTTCGTCATGGTGGAGTTTTCAGGGTACATGAAGAATTTACTTTCAAGGTTTATTGACTGCGTAGATGTTAATGAATTTCCAATAAAGTTTTTGAATTACGCTTTGGAAGAGCTGGGTTATTGGGCTCCAACTTGGGGTGGTACTGCTACTTTAAAGAGCATGATAAAGACCTAGATATTGGTTTACAGTTGATAACGAATGATGTCGAGCAACTGAAGCAGATTACTACCAATGTAAAAATATACAGAGAAATGAGGTCTACATTACATGCAATGATTTAACACATACGTCAAATTCGGAAACTATGATGTCATTAGCCATTTATAAGATTAAGACTAGCTCTTCAAGTTTAAGATGGTTGTTCAATTAGTTAATAATCAAAATTGTAATTTGTATTTATCTTTCAATCAATAGGATAACTGACAAACTAAGTATTTCACTTACTGTGTTGTATTGTATTGTTTTTGTAATGTTATTAAGCCTTTCCTAATGAAATGTTCTAGTGTTTGTCAAACACAACAAAGTGAGCAATAAGGAAAGATATTGAACCGTATACAATCCAAAACAACTATAATCCCAATAAATATACAATCCCATACATATCCTTTACAACTACAATCCCATAGCTATAAGTGATACTAATATCATGGAATGTTCAGTGGTAGTCATTGTGGCTCCGTAGGAATGTGAATGATAAAGCAAAAAAATCACGTTTATTCACACGTTATCATACCCATATTAATTAAATAATTGACATTTTAATCCAAATATTACTTGTATTCGTGTAATTTCATTAATTATGAAATTACAAAGACAACGCAAAATGAATCAACGAAAACTGACGAATAACAAAGATTTTAAAACCAAAACAAGTAACGAATAATTACGATCCCGCGCACAACTCATAGATCCCATAAATACAGGTTGCACCAGCCGTATACAACCTACACAAGCCATATATGGCTCGCGTGACCCGTATATGCATAATCCTTGTGCTTTAGACGGTTCGTGCAATACATGTGCGTTTTTGGAAGGTCAAAGATAGGTCATTTGGTCAATAAATGGCACAAGCAACTTCCTATATATATCCAGCTCCACCAACAACCAAAATATCATATTCTATCCAATTCCATCCATTTTTCTTCATTTTCTTAACTTTCTTACTCTAGTTTCTCTCTTTAGTTTAATTACTAATCAACGCTAGATAAGTAATTAATTTGAGAGTAACTAGGATTAAATTAATGATGTTAGAATAACAAAATTTAGCTTGTATTCAAGAATGTTCGTTGTACATTCGTACTCAAGAATTCAAGTATTAGCTAATAATATTCTGCTCTAATTTTCCAGGTGATATATTCTCCTTATACTTGCATTATGCTTGTTATTTATCTTGTATGTGATTTACTTATTACCATGATTTTTGAGTAATCCGTTATTGTGATTGTTGGGAATGTGAACAACTAGAAGTAGGGATGATGTATAATAATTAAACTTTCTTTTTGACTCGTTTTAGCATGTATTCTAGGCGCTTGTAGTTGTGCCTTAGTGTTGCGCTTATTAAAGTAGCAGTTGCATCCATTTGGAAGGGCTTTTTGCATAAACTTTATCATTTTGAATTTAGGCTAGTTATTCAATAAAGTTTGAATACGTGTTGTTAAGACTTTAATCATGGATGTTTTACATATGAAGACTATGTAATTTAAAATGATGTTTGTTTAACGACTCTCTTAGAAGTCATTTATTGTAATATTCGTTTGTGATCCGCGCCCGTCGCTCGTCGCGTCCATCGGGGGTGCGACATCAAGAAAACGGGTATTTGAGCTATATTTGGTTTCTGGTCAAATTAGGATTGAAAACAAGTGTTAAGAACAAATTCAATTGAGAAATGGATTCTAATTGTGATTAGAAGCATTCGAGAGGTTATGGTTAGTAAATTTGCTTGAAAAAAATTGAAAATTGAAGTTTATGTGTTGCTCAACATTTTAGGCGACACTACCTGTTCCTCAAAGCGACACTTCAAGCAACACCGGTAGATTTCTAGCAACAATAGTGAAGGTTATTTTAGCGACATTTCAGGCGACACTTTGAAGCGACACTTTAACTGCAAAAAAATAAAAATAAAATAATTTTTTGATCAACTTTTTTATTAAAAGAAACGGATTCTTTAAAATGTCAAATCTTTAATCTTTAAAAGATCTATTCAAGCAACATTTTTAAGGATGTCGAGAGACGGAATTGAGAGCGAACCTGATGAAGTATACAACGTAATACTGAAAGAGTGTGAACGTTTACAAGGTCTCTACAAAAAGATGCATTCTAAATCAAAATCATCTTTTCAAAATCAAGATAGTGCAACGAGAAGTGTTCAAAGAATGTCAGAATATTATGAGAAAAAGATGCTCATTTCACAGAAAAGGGAAGCCGAGAAAGCGATAATGGAAAATTGGGAAGAGAAATGTATGGAAGAACATGCTCAAGTAGTTAAGCTGTCAGCTGAAAAGTCCAATGCTTTGAATCAAGTCAAGTTTCTTGAAACTCAATCTGAGGTATATTCTAGAGTTCTTAGTGAGTGTCAAAACCATTTAAACTCGGAAAAAGAAAAGGTTAAAGAACTTGAAAAGAAACTGGCAAATAACCTTGATGTCTTAAAAATTGTGACCCGTGAAAAATTAATTTTGAAAACTCACATGGACGATTACAAAGGTATGTATGTGTGGATCCCTTAATGGTGATCTTTACTCAAATCAAATGGCTAATGAAGACACAACAATAGATATAAAGTTTGTATTAAGTGCAAATCAAAACAAAACAAAACTTTATAAGCTCTAATCCCAAAATATTCTTCTTTAACTTTGTGTAGCAGCCAAATACAGAGAATAAATGATTGGGAAAATGTCTTACCCTAAATATCTATAACAAGGGTATTTATACTAAACTGTCTGGCCGTTCTGCGACACAAGCCTTGTGTCGCAGAGATCACTAATGCGACACAAGCCTTGTGTCGCAACTACAACTCATGCGACACAAGCCTTGTGTCGCAGTACACAGGAAATGTAATTTTCTAAGTCTATTACATATACAGACACAGTACAGACTTGACCAACTGACAGACACTCTAATATGTATCAACAGTATGAGAAACTTGAAATTGAAAAGAAATCTTTTCACAGAGAATACTTTCATTTAGCATATAAACTTGATGAATCTGAGCAAGTTGGAAAGCTTACTTCTCGATTGCATACCCATGCAAAAGAAGAGAATAAAAGACTCTTTCAAAAGATAAAAGAAATTGAAGATATTTTGTAAAACGTAGTCATATTGAACAAAAAATTTTCTTAAATAAATTTAAGGACATCAAGTTTTACAATCCACGGGAAAGTCCTCCAAATCACTGTTGAAAAGGATTTCTCAGTTTACCAATTATTCTTTGCAAAAGAATAAGGGTTACTCTAAGAACTTGATAATGCGTAAAAAGTCATGTTTTTACGCACGTTATCTCATCCGTATTGATTAAATAATTAACATTTTATATCAAATATTACATTTATTTGCTTTATTACGTTAATTATGTAATTACAAAGACGATACTGCAAAGTTCACCAAAAACGAGTAAAAACTGAAGAAAATGGAGCAAAGTTAACACAAGACGATTCGCTCGCGTTCAAATCATCATTTTGATATAAAATGTTTAGTGTGAAGGTCAAATATGGTTTGCGCGATACGGGTCATTTTTGTGAAGGTCAAATACGGTTCGGATGGTCAAAATACGGTTCGGGAACATGCCTATAAATACCAATCTCCTCATTCAACAAACACACACCAATTCTTACTTCACACCTTTCTTTCACACACAAACTACTCTCTAGTTTAGTTTACTTTCTCACTCTAGTTTAGCCCTCTAGTTTAATTACTAATTATGTTTAATTAGTAATTAACTAGAGGGTAATTAGGATTAAATTAGTGATGTTAGAATGGCGACTTTATGTTTGTACTCAAGTGTTCGATGTACGTTCCGACTCAAGAATTCAACATTCACTAATATTATTCTGCTCTAATTTTCCGGGTGGTATATCCTCCTTTTCTCTTATTGATTTGTCATAATGTTCTTGTTTGATGTTTGTGATTTATTATTATTTGAAATTGTTAATTCCCATGATCTGTGAGTAGTTTAATATTGTGATTTGTCGGAATGTAATTAATTAGAAGTAGTGATGATGAATAACGTAACTCTGTTTTGTCTTAACCTCTATAATCTAAACCTGTGAATTAAATGACCCTCTCCATTTATCCACATGGCTATAACCTAGGTATTAGAAATTGATCAAGTCTAATTAGGGTAAGTAGTTATCTGTGCAAATAATCATACAGGATTAAGAAGCTACGAACCGTTTAGTACATAGTCATTTTGTAAATACAAAAGAGCTATGGAAAATACTGTGTATCACATAGTGGATCTTCCGACTTAGGTATGATTGATGTAAGGAGAATGTATACACTTCAATTACATTATTACTTACTGAACTGCATGGTCTGCATATGAAGCAATGGTAAAACATTGTGAATAATCCAGGGATGTATATTTGCTTGTAGAGGAGAGGTTTGGGTTAAAGAATCACCATAATTTTATGGAGAAGCATCTAGTAAGTAAGTCAAAGCTTTAGGTAGCTCCTAATACTTACAACCCTAGGTCTTACTTAATTGTTCGGACAAACCAAGTTAATTATTTGGATTTCTTGAAATAAACTTATATTAGGTGTTAAGAAAGGCCAAATCAATTATTGTAGTTTGCTACTTTATTCATGCACCTAAACAGGTCACTAGTTCTACATAAGAACAGTGTTGGGAGTCGAGCAAACTTATTTGGTCAGTATCACGATATTCTAGTTCCTGGTGACATGCCACATTAGAATCTAGACTAATATGGTAGGGCTCTAGTTTTACACCAACTATAGGTAAATAATATTTTAAGAATACTTATAAGTTCATCATCTCGAACCCTAATTGTTACTACCCT
This sequence comes from Logfia minima, assembly GCA_963921325.1. Classification (NCBI taxonomy): domain Eukaryota; kingdom Viridiplantae; phylum Streptophyta; class Magnoliopsida; order Asterales; family Asteraceae; genus Logfia; species Logfia minima. The sequence continues at coordinate 28,244,971 of OY992770.1, forward strand.
GACAAATCATATTCTACCTATATCTACTTTATCCTAATTATTTACCCTTGCATTTATTTCTATTTATCTATTTTATTAAAATTAGAAAAATACCAAAACACCAAATCTACCTACTTTAATATCCTTCCGAAAGAATTACCTTTTCTAAAGCATTACCTTCATTTCAATTTGTTGGGATTTTAAGAACGATCTCAGGTTATACTTACCGCTTACTAACAAGTAGGTAGTATTTATAATTTGAGCCCCAGCTCTTATAAATTTAAAACACACACTGATCGCGCTCTCTTCGGTCACTATCCTGCAATCAATACAATACCAACAACACCTCGTCAGGATAAGACCGACAGTCGAGGGTGACATCAGAAATCATACTCACCTGGAACATTTACTCAAAGGAATTTTCATCATTCTGAGGTTTTTAAATTCTCCAATAAATCGGTTTCAAGAGTTTCCCAGATAACAAAAGTTTGGACACCAAAACAAAGTTCTTTTGAGAGAACTTCCCAAAAAAAATCATTTAAATAGTTGAGATCGAACATGTTTGCACATGATTTTTATCCCCCGCTCCCAAAAGATTTCACTCACCATTGATTCCACAAAAGTTATTTCGAAATGAAACACCATGTTTTAAGTCAATGTGGAATTCAACGTCTTTACATTAGATAGACACAACTTACAAATGGTTTTCAAAAATCTCAAGATCCGTTGGCACCGTGCTTAAATGGGTTCCCAAAGTTGTTGTCTAGTTTTTAAAATGACTTATGAACACCTCAATTCATAACTCGTTTTTAAAGTGATATGACTTATGAACAACTCATTTCATAATTCGTTTTAAAAGTGATATGACTTATGAACATCTCAGTTCATAACTCGTTTTTAAAGTGATATGACTTATGGACAAATAAGTTCATAACTCGATCTTAAAAGGTATTGGCTTTTGTACGTTTCAGTGCAAAATCCGTTCTTAAATGAAAGGGCTTCCGAACATTTCAGTTCAAACCCATTTTAATTGAAAGAGCTCCCATCATAATTCCTTTTTAGGCAAATTTGATATATTTGAAGGGGAGCTTGCATAATATCAAAAGACAAGTACAACTCACCTTCATATGTAGCTTTTCAAAACATTTATACATATGTTAAGGGGGAGTTTTATTCAAAATCAAACTTTCAAGTGTTCAAATCTTTGCTATGTGTAAAACACATTGGAAGATTTTCAAATGATTTTGGTTCTCATCCTCATGAAGAAATCTTATCGAAAGAAAGATTCAATCGAAAGGAATACTTCAACAATTCCTATTTCGGCAAAATGTTGCAATCTGCACTGAGTGTTATAGCTTTCAAATATCTCCTACGATCCACTAGAGCCGGTTGGATCTACCTCGGGAGCCACCTTCCAAATTTTAGGATGTAAGGGTTTATTAGGTCCAAGTGAGAGAATGGTGGAGACTATGGTGCAAATCAACATACTTTGAAAAATGCCAACATTTGTAAGCACAAATCAAAATGAGGGAGGAGTTGAACATGTGAGAGGTTGAGTGAGGAGTGTGTGACACGGTTAAAAGAAAAGGAAACCCTTCCCAAACCGACTGAATCGCCGGGTTGCCACATCTACTATCAGATATCATTCGTTGATTTCTAGTATTGAAGAAGACATCATGGACCCAGTGATGCAATGCACATCACCTTCCTTCCAACTCAATTACTTCTTAAAAAGTCCTTGTTTCAATTCTCACGGAGACTTAGCATATAATCTATCGACATCTCATTTGGAGATTGTTGATATTGAAAAAAGAGGATATTCAACTCCTGTCCCTGACTTCATTTCTTGCACATATAGATTCTAGAGCCAAATTAAACAACTTTAGGACACAGGTGTACGTTTACATTACATGTCTTTGTGACATTATGCATGTCTTTGTGACATTGCCAAAACATTCATATTGATACCAAAATAATAGAATTCCACAATGATTGAATGGAAATCCTACCAATACTAACATCAACGCCAACATTGAAAGTAGGTCACTTACATTGATTCATTTAATGTTTCAAGTGGTGTGCTAACTGGTAATCTATGTGATCAGGAGTTATAGTGTTTTAAGAAAAAAAATTTCTAAAAATATAAACAACTTTTCTTTGATTTACTCAAGTGAATTGTTGTCTTACCTAATAGTTCCGAAATTGATGTTTTACTTGAAGTTTACACAATATTCAGGATGTTCACGATGCATCATAATTATCATGAAGGGGAGAAAAGATTGAGTTTTTGAAGGATAGTACAAAGAAATGAAGATTTGAGATGAAGAAAATGAGTTGATTGAAAGTAAATAAAAAAGGTTGATTGAAAGTGAAGAAAAAGAGAAAGGGTAATTCAAAGAATGCGAATTCGAAATACACGTATTAAATGTTTGAGATTAATCGAAACGTGGATGATTGATAGAGGAAATTCAAAGTTTGATTGAAAAGTTGAAAAGCCTGATTTTTCACTAAGTTTGAAGAGATTATTGATTTAAGGGGGAACAAGTTAGGATACAAAAAAATTTTAATTAGAAGTTGAAAAAGCTCCGAGAGATGAATATCAAATTAAGGGGGAACAAAGTACAAAAGAAAGATCAAGATTGCAAAGATAAAATCATAAATCTTTCATACATCAAAATCAAATACACAAAAGAGGATTCGTCGGCAACAACCATTTGCAATATACTTTTAGGATCAAGACTAATAAAAGGTGTGTTCAAAATGAGAGCTTTCAAGAGAAATATTCAAACAACACAATCAAGATTAAAAATTTGCCGTTGAAGATCAAGAAAAGGATTTGTCATCAAAGAATATCTTCAAGAATGAACATCAAAGATAAATGCCAAGACATGATATCAAAAAGTGCGCTTCAAAGTGGTTTTCAGCTTATAAAAGATTCTCGATGTTCAAGCTTAAAAGTAACATATCTGAATTTAAGACAATCAAAACAAAGTTTACAATCAAAGGGAGATTGTTAGAAATAAAAATATAGATTGTAAACCTTGCTATTGTAATTAACCATGTGACTATTCTATGGAGTATAAATAGCTAGTTAGAGTTAATCACTTGAAAGTTTCCATCATTATTATACTTAATAGAACGTATACACTCAAAGGAAACTCTCTCAACTATCATAGAATCATCATAGAATTTCTTGAATAATTCTTTAACATGATCCATTACCCAACCGAAATTAAGGCCAAAAGACGTATTTCTACTCTTAATCTTGCAAAATCGTGTTCTTTATGTATTTACTTGTGAAAGTAGTATTGTTATGTTAAAAACCATTTCTAAGGCATCATGGATGTATTTCAACACCATGCATGTGTTAGAACATGGAACCCATGTGCAAGAATCAAAAGCTTCTTTGATTCCAAGGGATGTTCTTCATCTAAGAACAAAACACCCATTTTAAGGACTTGCATTAACCAAAAATCATGGCTAAACTTTATGCACTTAAAATAATACTTAATCTTTGGAAAAATGATGGTGCATGCATATAAATCAAGACCCAAATCAATGATTTGGTTCTGGGAGTTAAAGTGGTAGTCTATGACTCAAAACGTAACTTACACTTTACATGCAATCTACTTAGATTCTTAGTCCAACTTTAACAGACCATAACTAAATAAATACTTGTCCAAAAATGCTGATTTTTCTTCTGGAATTTAGCCATATGTCTGAGCTTTCAAACCCAAGTGGTCTCACTCAAACACATTGAGTATTCGACCTCCAAACATGTCACACAAAACTGATGCGCCAACAGAATGTTTTTTGTAACCACAAGTTTGTGATGCATGTTCAAGGGTTCTAATATATCATAAAAGTTACAACATAAATATTTTTAGACACCTAACATGTTGATCTCAGTAGGGTAAAAACCTTATGTCTTGAAAGATTGTGTTCGTATGCTTATAAAATGTCTAAATACACAACATATGATAACTTGTTGAAATGGCAAATTGTATGTTGTTGAGACTTACATAAAGATGTGATTTTTCTTAGAATCCCTAATGTATAAGTTATTACGCGAATTAATTTTGGAATTTTTGAAACTTATATGTACTATAACTATGGAAAGGAATTAAATCATGAAAAATTAATTTTTCAAGCAATAAATTATGGAAAATAATACCCTACACTAAAAATTACATTATTTGGATGCTTTTTGATATACGTTTGGAGTATAATCATGATTTATTGGGAACCAAAGTTCGAGTGCTCCAAACGACTTGAAATTTTTACACAAGAGCCTTACTAGAACCTTAGTGTTCGTAGGAATTGGATAGGAGTAGCACCCGGTTCACTTAGCAGAATACATCCAAACGCAAACGCTCACACTCAATTGTGAGTATTCACAACCCCTCTTTTTAATGTTTTATTAAATGTTTTCCGGTGAAAATCATGTAGTACTTATTGAAAATGTTGTTTTTGTTACAAGTACCTACTTTGATATGCATTTATTTATACTCAACTGTTTTATGCTTGAGACTCTATCGTTTTAAGTCCCCGATTTACTACACAACCTATTAACTCAATTTGAGCTGATGGTTATTATCGATAGTGCTATTTGGGATTAACACTCCCCCCCCCCATTCCGCACTGAGCACGGGGTCATAATACCATTACTTTATCATGTATGCGATAGACATGATCACTTTGGGGCGGACTGTCGGAGGTTTGGTTGTGGACTCAAGTATAAACACCGACTATTGAGCAATCACGTTTTAGCGTATAAACAACTTTGACCATGAAATTCAGTCTTACAATCATTACTGTGTAGCGAGGCAAAACTTTTAAATGATTTCTCACGTAGCGACGTGAATCTTTTAAACATGGATTCTTAAACGTTTAAATGGCTTTGAAACTTGAAACCAGACGTTAAGGTTACTAAAGGGTTCTTGCAACTTTATTCATACACCCTGGAATGTTCATGTTCCAAGAAGGGTCATTGTTCCCGTAACTAGGCAATGTTGAGAGTTGAGCAATACTTTTCCAATCAAAATCATTACGACCTAATTCCTGATGACTTGCTAATCGATTAGTAGGGAATTTAGCGTCTACACTAGTAACCTTCAATATAACCAAGTCAATAAGCTACCTGATAAACGTTTCTGTTAAATACAACTTAAAATGCATTATCCCATAATATAACTAACGAAGTCATAACAAACACCGCCCTTTATTATTTGCATTTACCTTACTCTTTAATCGCTTTACCTTAGTATAATTAAAACCCTAAACTCCCCCACTTTTGATAAATACCCTCACTAGTAAGGATATATTCGCTTGAAACATCTCAGTTTCAATTTAGTTAGTCTTTAAGAATGACACCTAAGTCATACTCACGACTTACTAGCCCAAGCATATAGTAAGTAGTTTAGGCTTCCCAACAATACAAATATAAAACACCCAACCGATAAAGCCCCGCTCGGTCACCGTCTAGCAATCCCAATCGACAACAACAACGCCGTGATAGTAACCGACTGATATTAACACCTCAGAAAAAGTTTTAATAGTTATTGGCCTTGGGAACTAATTGTCAGGATTAAACACTCCATTTTAGTAATAGTTTGGTAATAAATTAAAGAAAATACATACGGACTTGAAAATTTCCAACTTTGTTCTCCATATCATAACTTTATTGAGAAAAATATGATTTTTATTTTTGATACATGATGGATGCATTTTAAGATAAATGCTTAATGATAAACTTTAACTAGTTAGATTGTTCATGGAGAATATAGTTGTTTGTTTGAAAATTTTTTAAGTATCCCTATATAATATTTTTATACTACTAAGTTCCATATGTTATAGTTAAAAATAATTTTCTCTAGGTTTTTATATTTGTAAAAGGTACATAAACAAGTATCACAAAACTATTGTTCTCAAGAAGTGAGGTGTTAGTGCAACAATTTTGACATTATTTGGAGGTCGAATACTCCATATTGTTCTCTAGAAGAAAAATGGTAATATTTGGTTAAGTATTCATGGAGTTATGGTCCCCCAAAGTTGAGTGGAAGAATCTAACAGTTCATAATTCGTTTTAAAGTGATATGACTTATGAACAACTCAGTTTATAACTCATTTTTTAAAGTGATTTGACTTACGAACAAATCGGTTCATAACTTGTTCTTCAAATGAAAATGGTTTTCGAACTTCAGTTCAAACCCATTATAATGGAAAGAGCTCAAAATTGATAATCATTTCATTTAAAAGTATTAATTGCTTGAGATCGAGCTCCCGTTATACTTTCTGTTGAGAAACGTATGTTATATTTGAGGGGGAGCTCGTACAAAATCAAAACTTCCAAGTGTTACAAGTACTTGTCTTTATCAAACACTTTGAAAGATTTTCAACGTTTTTCGGTGCTTATCAACTTGAGGAAATTTTATTGATACATCAAACCGACGAGTTTCACATATCACAACTTTGTGACACAATGATCCATACATGATCAATTGTTGGCAAATGATGCAATCTGCACTAAGTGTTATAGAATTCAAATATCTCCTATGATCCACCAGAACCGGTCGGATCTACCACAGGAGCCACCTTCCAAAACTTTTAGGATGCGAGGGTCTATTAGGTCTAAGTGAGAGGGTTGGTGGAGATTAAAGTGCAGATCAGCATACTTTCAATCATGCCAAATGCAAAAGAGGGATGAGTTGAAAAATGAGAGAGGTTGAGTGAGGAGTGTGTGATAGGGTTAAACGAAAAAGAAAACCCTCACTAAACATGTAAACTCCGGGTAGCCACATCTACTATCGGATTTCATTCGTTGATTTCTGGTATTGAAGAAGACATCATGGACCCAGTGATGCAATGCACATTACCCTCCTACCCACTCAATTACTTCTTAAAAAGTCATTGTTTCACTTTCTCACGGAGATTTAGCACATAATCTATTGACATCTCATTTGGAGATTGTTAATATGGACACAAGAGGACAGTCTGCTCCAGTCCCTGACTTCATGTCATGCACTTATTGAGTCTAGAGCCTAATGATATAAAAAATAATTTTAGGACACAAGTGTACTTTTACACTACATGTCTTTGTGACATTGTGCATGTCTAAGTGACATTGCTGGAACATTCATAGTGATACCTAAAATGGTATTCCACAATGATTGAATGAAAATCCTACCAATGCTAACATCAAAGCCAACATTGAACGTACGTCACTCTATTGAATTATTTAAATATTTTTCAGTAGATGTGTTAACTGGTAATCTATGTGATCCAGGAGTTATAGTGTTTTCAGAAATTTGTTTTCTGAACGTACAAACAACTTTTCTTTGATTTAATCAAGTGAATTGTTGTCTTACCCTAAGGTTACAAAATGGTGCTTATTGACAATTTCAACATTCAAAGGAATGTTCGTAAGAGTTTGTGCATATTACTATTCTTCAAACACGTTGTGCTACACTATATTCATGATGTTCACGATGTATCGTAATCATCATGAAAGGGGAGAAAAGAATTATTGTTTGAAAATAGTAAAGATAAGAGTTAGGGTTTGAAATAAAAGGGTTAGCAAATTCGATCAACTATTTAATGAAAGATAAAGCTTCAATGAAGAACTAATATCATCTTTCTACAAGTTTGGGAAAAGATAAATTGTTTGAGGGGGAGCAAGTCAAAATATGAAAAGGTTTGAATTCGAAGTTGGAAAAGCTTCAGAAGATGAATATTCAATTGAGAGGGAGTAAGAGAAGAGAAATTTCAAGGATCAAATAAAGAATCTTTCATACATTGGAATCAAATAGTTCAGAGGATTCATCGGCAACAACCAGGTGGAATATACTTTCAAGATTAAGATAAAAAAAAAAAAAAAAAAAAAAAAAAGGTGCATTCAAAATGAGAGCTTTCAAGAGAAATATTCCAACAACACATTCAAGATCAGAAGTAGTTGTTGAAGATCAAGAAAATAATTTGTCTTCAATTTATCTTCAAGAATTAACTTCAAAGATAAAAGTTGAGACAAGATTATCGAAAAGTGCGCTTCAACGTGGTTTCAGCTTACAAAAGATTCTCGAAGATTCAAGCTTAAAAGATACATATTTGAATTGAAGACTATCTAAGCAAAGTTTACAATCAAGGGAGATTGATCAAAGACACTAAAGGAAAAGATCTCAAGACAAAAGCTTACTCAAGGAAAAAGTAAAGTCTACAAGATTATTCAAGAAAGATATTCAAAGACTACAAAAGATTACATGCTTCAAAGAAGATATCAAAGATACAAGATGCTAAATCTTAGAGGGAGATTGTTAGATATAAAATAGGATTTGCATTTGTATAAATAGAAGTCTACGACAATTGTAATGCGACAATTAATGATTGTCGAATAAGATATAATGCAACAATCTGGACTCTCGCAGTAACAAATATTGTCGTAGTGTGTTGTAGGTGTTTAGTATAAATAGGGAGCCAAACCTTCATTTGAAAGTGACTTTAACCTTGCAATTTCATTTGTGCTTAATAGAAAAATCATTCTACCAAATTCTCTGTCAACTATCATCATAATATTTCTTGAATGTATTTAACATTTGATTATATTCAAACTAAGACAATATTACAAAGGTATTCGAACTAAGCTTATTGAAACTCAGTTCTCCAAAAAACGTTACAAATGAATATTTCGAACTTGTATTTATAAGAAGCTAAGTTCGTACAAACTTAGTAGCTCCTAAGTTCGTACGAACTTACAATTCGTACCTACTCCGAAGGTCGTACAAACCTACAAGTTCGTAAGAACCTGCATAAATACATAACAAAACCTTACACTGATTAATCAACTAAAACAAATTACAAACTAACTATTACAAATTAGAAGATGTCGTCACACAACATGTACAAACAATAAATATAATTCAAATATTTTCTGTAAAAATTTAAGAATTTTTAGATTTATAGATTATTTATAATCAATTTATGTCTTATATGTGATGGAAATTTATGTTTTTCATGATTTAATTACTTGTTATAGCCATAGTTTGCATTATTTTAAGAAAATCTATATATTTTTCCAAATATTCCAAATTTAATTCTCAAGACTCTTCTCACATGTATGTTACTGAGAAAAATAGTTCTCATAGTTTTAACACAATTTTTCATCCAGTTTTGGATTTTAGTAATATCACAAACACATATCTTTCATTTTTCAAAGCATTTTTCATGTGTTGTGTTTATGAATTTTCTAAATATACAAGATCATCACAAAAAAAATACAATATTTTATCCTACTGAGATAAACATGTTAAAGAACTAAAAACATTTCTTATTTATTTTTGGAACACTTTAGAACCCTTGAACATGCATCACAATCTAGTGGTTACAGAAAACTTTCTGTTTGCGCACCAGATTTGTGTGACATGTTAGGAGGTTAAATACTTAATGTTTTTTAGTGAGATCAAATGGGTTTGAAAGCTAAGATATAGGGCTAAATCCCAGAAGAAAAATCATAATTTTTGGACCATTATTCAATGATTTATGGTCAGTTAAAAGTCGGGTTAAAAACTGGACAGATTACATGCAAGCTAAATGTTAGCTTTTTGGAGTGTTTAGACTACCAAATGAATCCCTAGGCCTTAATCATTGACTTAGGCCTAGTATTTCATGCATGCACTCAAATTTCCAGAGATCTAAGTATAATTTCTATGAATACAAGATCTAGCTATAAAGTTTGGTTCATGCAAGCCCCAAAAATGGGTATTTGTTCTTAATGAAGAATACCACTTGCAACCAAAGGAACTTTTGACCTTTGATCCATTAAATCCATGTTTTAACACATGCATGGTGTTGAAATACATCCATGATTCATTAGAAATTTTTTCAACATTACAAATAATTTAAATAACAAAAAACATGCAAAAAAGACGATTTTCGACTTGATTTTCGGTTTGATCATGGGTTATCCTTTCTTTTAACACATGAATATGTGTAAAGGATAACCTACAAACATCAAGGTTCATATGAGGATTTTATCCATGGTTACATGAAGAAAAACATAAAGAAATGAAATAATGAAAGTAAAAGATGGTAGTTTTACCTTTGAAGTTTTGTTTAGGTGCAAGAACACCTTCAAATGCTTGGTTTTTAATCAAAATATGGCTGAGATTTTGTGTGTGTTTTGAGAAAATAATGAGAGAAAATGAGAAGTGAATGGAAAGGATTAAGGTGGTAAAGAGAAGAAGTTGAGAATTTGAGTAGTCAAGGAGGGGGGTGTATTTTTTTTTTGTCAAATAATATGTATAATATAAGGTTTAAGTTACATATATAATTGACTATAAGTTTGTACATAATGTAAGGTTTATTTGTGATGTTTTAATGGTTAATATTTGAGTTATAAAATTTTATTTTATAAGTTTCTAATTTACATCAATATACATTTTATTCGTTTACAATTTATGTTCGCAAGTTATTTATTCGATTCGAGTTGCGTTTACCGAGTTAAGGAATTTCGGTTAATTCCAATTTTTGTGATAAGAAAAAATCTTGTGATGATATATGAAATTGAATTTCCTTTTTTTTCATTGGTACTTCATAACCTAATTAAGTGTTTCTCATAGACTTAAGGTTCGCTAAGAAATTCTTTAAGACATTACACAATTTCAGTAACTTAAAGAGTCATAACCTAGAATTTTCACTACGATTTTAAGAGTAACGTAAAGGTAAATTGAGATTCTAGGAAATTTTAAGAGCGGTAACGACCTAACATTTTGACAGTTGTCACAACAAAGAACTGTTAGAGAAACCAGTAAAATAAAGCATAAACGACAAAAGACGATTCATTCTCTTTCTAATCGTCTAGTTGATAAATTTTGGGAAATTATTTTTAATCAATCTCAAATTATAGATCAGGTGATTACGATCGCGTGGGTTCAAGAATCGCTAAAAACGGATCGAAGAAATTAGAGCCAAATCGAAGAAACAAGTTACGATCCCGCACACACGAGACCACGACACAATGTATACGGCCCACACCAGCCGTATAATTAGTTTAATGCCTGTTAGATATTAAAATATAGATTGTAACCTTTGTTATTGAAATTAACCATGTGACTAGTCTATTAGTATAAATAGCTAGTTAGTGGTACTCATTTATAAGTTTTTCCAAGTTTAATAGAAAAACACATTCAAAGGAAACTCTCTCAATTTTCATTGAATCATCATAAGAATTACTTGAATATGTTTAACAATTGGTATCAGAGCTTGTGTGATTGAAGATTTAAAGGAAAATCATATTGAAACATCAAGAATTCATCAAAGAAAAAGTCAACAAAAAGTCAAATTCGTGACTTTAAGATCAAATTCGGAGATTTGATTATGTTATGGTGAAAGTAATCCGTTAGAATTGAAGACTACTGATCAAGGAACAAGTATCGAGTATCAATTTCATCAAATTATAGATAAAGATCATCTAATTTGAAGAAAAGTCAAAATGGGTATTCTAAGTGTTAAATTCGGATTAGTGATCAAATTCGATAAAATCTTCTGTTTTTGATCAAGTTAAGGATCAACGAAGGTTCAGAAAGTGATATACAACAGATATATTGAAGAATTCACGGTCAATTCATTCAAATTCTCAAGTTTGATTCAAACATAAAAATGGTGGTTTAAGTTTGATTTGTATTGATTAAGCTTGTTTAAGTGAAATTCCACCGATCATAGTGTTGTATTAGTATTATGGATCAATCAGAAATCAAGTTTAGGAGTTAATTTCATCATTTGATCGATCTCAGATTTTGTGTACTTGGTGAAGATGACGAACAGTACCTGTGACACTATCAGGTTCTGCGACTTTATCTATGCGAACTTATCAGTAAGGTTGCATATCAGCTTCTGAGACTTTATTTCTGCGAACTTGCCTCTGCAACCTTATTTCTGCGAACTTGCCTTTGCGACCTTATTATTGCGAACTTGTCATGAAAGTCGCACTCAGTTTTACTTGCGAACTTAACTTCAATAATTAAAAAAAATTGGATTTAAGCTTACCATTGAGTACGTTTGATTTGAAAAAAATTTCATTATACTCGAGAAATTTTTCGACAAATTTCGTTCGGACAAATTTGAAATTTTCGATCAATATTTTCTTAAAGAAAAGGATTCTTTAACCACCTCAAAATCTTTAATCTTTAAAAGATCCATTCAAGCAACGATTTTATGATGTCGATTATTAATGCTACGCAAAAATATTACAAAATCTTTTATGAATATCTACGACCAAATAAAATGACAGAATAAAATTAATAGAGTTTATTAAAATGTTGGAAGATGAACTTCAAGGATGTTATTCTAACATAACAAGTGTTCAAAAATTGAGAACTGAGAAGTCAGCCGAAGTTATGAAGCTTCAAGAACAACTTGACACACTTCAGACTACAAATAAGAGACTTAAATCAGGATTGGGGAGTGAAGAGTTAAAAAGTGTGAATCAGGATTGGGAAATGAAGTATTGGGAAGAACATGCTCAAGTAGTCAAGCTGACAGCTGAAAAGACCAATGCTTTGCATCAAGTCAAGCTTCTTGAAGCTCAAATTGAGGCACACTCTGAGGTATACTCTAAAAGTCTAACTGAGTGTCAAAACAAATCTGCAAAATGATCTAGCAAATAACCTTGATGTGATAAAAACTTTGACTCCGGATAAATTGGTTTTACAAAATCACATGGAAGGTTATAAAACTAGTTCTGAAAAATTTGAAAAAGAAAATATTTCTTTGAATCAAGAAGTTAATGATTTTTATAAACAATGCACATTATTGAGAAAACATGCATATCAAACCATTTTTCTCAATAAACCTAAGGATATCAAATTTTACAATCCAAGAGAAGGATTAGGTTTTGAAAATCCCTACTATTTACAAAAAGCTATTTCTAAACTACCTACCTTGTATAACTACAGTGACATGGGAAGTATTTTAAAAATGTTTTTTTGTAAAAACAACTAATGAAGAAGTTATTGAGAATCTCAATAGAGCAAAAACTGAGAATGCACAATTTTCATTTAATTATGAGAAATTAATTAAGGGTTAATTCATCAAAAGTGCAATGTACTGACACCAAATGTTCTATGTATACAAGCTACCATTTTTATTGTCTAAGTATGCAACAAACTGAAAAATTATGTATCGATATATGCAACATGGTAACCGGTTACCGGGACAACAAGTAAAAATGTATAAAAGCTACCCATTTTATTGTCTCGGTATGCAACAAACTGGAAGATTTTGTATCGATATATGCAACATAGTATTCGGTTACCTGGACAAACGGAATATGGAAACGGTTTCTTCCGGTTTGTTGCATACCCAGACAATAAAATGGGTAGCTTGTATATATAGAACATTTTGTGACAGTACGTTGCACTTTTGATGAATTAACCCATTAATTAAATGTTATGGCACTAGGAAAATACCATTTCCTAAGGATTATTTTCCAAGTTGTTCAACACCTATTATTGATCAAGATGAGATTATGGAACAAGTGGTTAAAACAAAACTTTATATTTCAAATTTAATTTTGGAAAATAAAATTTTTGATCTTGAAAAACAACCACTCTACAACTAAATTTTGATCGAGAACGAACAACTCTTTTGCAAACTATTGAACACATTAAAAGTAATTCATCTTCATCTAGTTCAACATCATTATCAAAATCTAACCATGAACTTGAATTTGAGAAGACCTTAGGAAAACAGTTTGACCAAAAGAAAGCCTTCAATGTCAAGAATAGTTTGAAATCTCAAGTGCATGTTCCAATGAAGACTTACACGGATAAGTCTTCCAAACCACTTTCAAAAAGGATTTCTCAGTTTACCAATTATTCTTTGCACAAGAATAAGGGTTATTCTAAGAAATCACATTCACCTGGAACATTTACTCAAACGAATTTTCATCATTCAGATTCTTATGCTTTCAATACTTCACGAAAATCGGTTTCTCCATTTCCAAAGAAAATCAAAGTTTGGAAACCGAAACAAAGTGATTCTAAGAAAACTTCCCAAACAAAATCATTCGACTATTCAAGATCGAAAATGTTTACACTTGCACCACAAAACGTTTTTTATTCGGTGCAAAGAATGAATGATTTCGTATCCTCTATTCCCAAAAGAATTAACTCACCGTTGATTCCACGAAACTTATTTCGAAATGAAACACCAAGTTTCAATTCCAAATGGAATTCAACATCTTTAAACCAAATAGACACAACTTATAAATGGTTTTCCAAATTCTCAAACCCATTGGTACTGTGCTTAAATGGGTTCCAAAAGTTGTTGTTTAAATTTCCAATCAAGGACTTATGAACAAATCGGTTCATAACTCGTTCTTCAAATGAAAATGGTTTCTGAACATTTCAGTTTAAACCCGTTATAATTGAAAGAGCTCAAAAGTGACATTTATTTCATTTGAGATCGAGCTCCCGTCCTACTTACTTTTTGATAAATGTTTGATATATTTGAGGGGGAGCTCGCACAATATCAAAAGACAACTCACCTTCATATGTTGCATATGTTAAGGGGGAGTGTGTTTAAACATCAAAACTTTCAAGTATTAACATCTTTATTATTATCAAACACTTTGAAAGATTTTCAAATGATTTTGTTTCTTATACTCTTGGAGGAAAATCATACCGAAGACATCTAAATCGATGTAATTCTAAAATCACAATATCATGGTGTGATGATCAATCAATGATCAAAGTTTTGGCAAATGTTGTTATATGCACTGAGTGTTATAGATTTCAAATATCTCATACGATCCACCAGAGCCGGATGGATCTACTACATGAGCCACCTTTCAAAATTTAGGATGCGAGGGTCTTTTAGGTCTAAGTCAGGGTATTTCTTCAATCTATGAGCAAGAGTCTTGATGATTTTGATCTTCCAAAAATAACTGTGGATATCAATTTAGAATCTGTAGGTTATCGTGAGCTGCAAGAGGAGCACTCCATAATTGTGGAAGACAACCACCTATGTGATCGAGATTACCTCAAAAAAAGTGGCATATGATAGCATTATGAAACACATAGATGAAAATTGTCCAAGAGTTTTCTTCGTAGACGGTCCTGGTGGAACGCGGAAAACATTTTTCTACAAAGTTTTACCTGCAGCGGTACGTTCCCTTGGTCATATTGCACTCGCGACTGCTTCATCAGGTGCTGCAGCGAATAATATGCCAGGAGGACGAACAGCTCACTCGCGATTCAAGATTACCATCAATCTTGCTAATAACTCTGTGTGCAACATTAAAAAACAAAATGGAACCTCTCAACTACATAGGTCTCCAAATTAATCAGATGGGATGAAGTATCTATGGCTAAAAGGCAAGTTGTGGAGGCACTAGATCGAACAATGCAAGATATTACAAGGGTAAGACTCCCCTTTGGTGGGAAGATAATGATATTGGGAGGTGATTTAAAACAGGTGTTGCCAGTCCTAAGACGCGGAACCAGAGCACAAATTGTCGACTATAGCTTACGAATGTCACCACTTTGGTCTATCAAAAGATGCGTTTAACTATAAATATGAGAGCACGGACCGATCCATGGTATTCAGATTTTCTTTTACGAGTCAGGGATGGAGATCAAGAGGCGATTGAAGAAGGCTTTTTTCACATACCTGATGGCATGACCATTCCATATACTAAAGAGGATGAATCACAAGATGCTTTGATTCATGAAGTTTTTCATTCTTTGCATCTCAACGCAAATTCTTCATATTATATAACTTTCAGGGCAATATATCGACAAAAAACGAGAATGTAGACCAGATTAATGATAAGATGATCGACATATTTTGTGGAGAGGAAAAAGTTTACTACAGTTTTGACGTAGCAGAAGATAATCGAAACAACTTCTATCCTATGGAATTCCTAAACTCTCTAAATATTAGTGGCTTACCCCCTCATTCCCTTCGACTGAAAATTGGATGTCCCATTATACTGTTACGGAATATCAATGCATCAAATGGATTATGTAATGGCACAAGATTAATATGTCGAGCCTTTCAACCCGGCGTCATCGATGCAGAAATAGTCGTTGGTTAGCATGCTGGAAAAAGAATGTTTTTGCCGAGAATTCCTCTATGTCCTTCGGAAGATGACATGTTCCTGTTCAAATCGAAGAGAAAACAGTTTCCCGTTCGGCTTAGTTTTGCAATGACAATTAATAAAGCTCAAGGTCAAACTATCCCTAATGTTGGTGTTTATTACCGGATTCGGTATTCTCGCATGGGCAACTTTATGTCACACTATCTAGAGGGACATCACGTGACAATACAAAGGTATTGGTTAAGGGTGCCAAAAAATTTACTCAACAAGGAGTTTACACTTCAAATGTGATGTACCGAGAAGTTTTACGTGATGTGTAACACATATAAATGTGAATGTAAATGATTATAATTTACATTTTAATAAGCACAAATTTAATTCTCTCTTTTAACTTTTTCATGCATTGATTTTCTATATATGTAAAGATATTATATTCGAATACATAGTGTGACAGTTAAATCTATTATTACCGTTGTTTCGTTTATGTCATTGTGTGTATGTGACTACAAGAAAAATGAGAAAAAAAGACAGGAGACTTTTAGCGACGATAACAATCGTTGCTAAAAACCAACTAAATGGCAAAATTTTGCCCATGTTGACCGAGGACTGGTCAAACTTTTGACTAAACCTTTTAGCGATGATTCTATCGTCGCTAAAGGTATTCTTGTTAATTTTTCTTTTTAATTTTTGGCTCTAAAATATTACGTATTCCAGCCCGACTTTTAGCGACGATTTTATAGTCCCTAAAGGTATTTTTATTAATTTTCCTTTTTAATTTTTGGCTCTAAAATAGTTCATTTTCTCGCCCAACTTTTAGTGACGATCTTATCGTCCCTAAAGGTATTTTTATTTATTTTCCTTTATATTTTGGTCCAAACTCAAAAATACCATGCAACCATAAATACTTTGTTCTTGTCTTATTTATAAAAATAAAAATTAACACGAAATACTTTTTATATGATAAATTAAAATATTTATAGAAGAAAATTATAGTTATAAATTGTTAATTGGTTAAGGTTTAGAGGTTAGTGGGTTAGCGTTTAGGGATTAGTGTTATGATTATGTCATTTTGATTTACAATACGACATATAAACTTTAGAATGATAAATTATGTAATTATATAAGGGCACTTCCAATGGCTTAGTCGATTTGTCCGTCGTTTTGGCCGATGAAACCGACGCCATTGGCACGGAATCATCGGTCGGCCGTCAGTTTCGTTTGCGTCGGATATTCGACGTTCGTTCATTTTTTTTTCTTTTTCATCCTATTTGTTTGCATGTAAACAGATTCAATTCTCAAAATATAGGCCAACGGCCACAACCAAAAACAAACAAAAATTCAAATTTTTTTTAATTATTTATTTATTTTACTTATTAACTCATACACAATTACTTCCTATATATATACACACTTCAAAACGAAGTCGAAAATGAAGTTGGAGATGAAGAATCGAGTTCGGATTAGACTACTTTTTTATTATTGTAATGTTTTTTTTTTAGGAAATGTAATGTTTTTTAATGTAATTCATTTTTAATTATTATAATGAAATGTATTTTATTTTAATTATTGTGTTTTAAATATGTATATCAAATAGTGAAAAAAAACTGACCTTGACCATTGGCACGGGTCAGTCAGTTATTAGTCAGTTTCAGTCAGTTTTGAGAAAAGCTGACGTGGCGCTGGCAGAAAGTGACAGTCAGTTTTCAATCATCATTGGGAGTGCCATAAGTAGTTGGGTTGTTTAGTGTTTATCGTTGAAGGTTTATCGTTTAGGGTTTGAGGTTTAGCGTTTAGTGGGTCAGTGTTTAGGGGTTAGTGTTATGATTATGTCGTTTTGATTTACAATACGACATATAAACTTTAATATGATAAATTATGTAATTGTAAAAGTAATTTGGTTGTTTAGTGTTTATCGTTGAGGGTTAATCATTTAGGGTTTGAGGTTTAGCGTTTAGTGGGTCAGCGTTTAGGGGTTAGTGTTATGATTATGTCATTTTGATTTACAATACGACATATAAACTTTAAAATGACAAATTATGTAATTATAAAAGTAGTTGGGTTGTTTAGTGTTTGAGGGTTTAAGGTTTATCGTTTAGGGCTTACCATTTAGGGTTTAGGTTTAGGTTTATGATGACGTCGTTTTGATTAACAATACATCATATAAACTTTTAAATGATAAATAATATAATTATTGAAGTGGTTTGGTTGTTTAGGGTTCGTCATTGAGGGTTTAGGGGTTAGTGTTGAGGGTTTAGGTTTGTTAGTATGTCATTTTGATTAACAATATAATATAAACTTTGAAATGATAAATTATTTAATTACTAAAGTACTTGAGTTGTTTAAGATTTACCGTTGACCATTTATGGTTTATGGTTTAGGGGTTAGCGTGTAGCGTTTAGGTTTATGATGACGTCGTTTTGATTAACAATACATCATTTAAACTTTTAAATGATAAATAATGTAATTATTAAAGTGGTTGGGTTGTTTAGTGTTCATCGTTGAGGGTTTAGCATTTAGGGTTTAGGGGTTAGCGTTTAGCATTTAGATTTATTTTATGTCGTTTTGATTAACGATATAAAATTTTAATATATGCTTTTACATAGTTTAATTAAATGCTAATTTAATTGAGCTATGTTTGAATAATTTAATAAAAAAAAATTCAGTTATAATTAAATAAGTTTATGTGTTTAGTATTTATATATTTTTAAATTAATTAAATTAAAATTTAAAGGCTTTAGGGACGATTTTAGAGTTTTAGGGACGATTATAGGGTTTTAGGGAAGATTTTTTAAAAAAAATTAAAAGTCACTCCATTTTGTGCGAAAAAATTAACTTTCCCCGGTCCACCTTTAGGGACGATTAAATCGTCGCTAAAGCCCTAAACGTCGCCGCTAAAACCCCTTGTCAGATTATAACACTTATCATTTTCTTCATTTGCCCAACCGTAACTCCCTCCCTTTTTTTCTCTACCCTCCATCGCACCTACCTCTTTTCACCATAAAAATCCACCTTATTTCACCCTAAAAACCCATCTTCACCACCAATTTACCGCTACTTTCACCACTACATCGTATTTCACCCTAAAAACCCATCATCTTCACCACCTTTGCCCAACACTCTCCAGTTCCGGCCGACAATCTCCAAATTCGGCCGACCTCCTACCATCACCACCATTTAAGGTCTTTCTAACTTGTTAATTTTGTTTTTATGTTAATTGTGTGATTTATTTTTTAAGGTTAAAGAAAATTGAGTGTATGTATTTTGTTAAAGTTTATATATATGTTCATGTGTATAGATTGTGACTTGATTCCTTGAATTTGTTGTTAACTTTGTAGTTTGTTAGTTAAATTGATGGAAAATATATATTTTGAGAGGTTAAAGTCTTGTATATATGTAGTTTGTTAGTTAAAGAAAGTTGATGAGCGTATGTATTTTGTTAAAGTCTTGTATATACGTATGGTTATTGAATTTAGTTATTGTTAAAGTGTATGTACTTGTTAACTATATAGAATTAAAGTGTAGGTCACATTTGTGGAATTAAAGTCTTGTATATATGTATGGTTATTGAATTTAGTTATTGTTAAAGTGTATGTATATAGAATTAAAGTGTAGGTTAATTGAATAATAGGTGATTTAGTGATTAATTGTTATTGAGTTGTTCGTTAGTTTGTGTTGGTTATATGCTTATTCAATTGTAAGCGTTATTATGTAGTTTTGTATACTTGTATTTTTGCAGATGACATATCTTTCAAGATATCACGTCGGAGATGCAGGCGGTGATGATCGTGATGCCACTAGCGGTCATTGGCAAGACTTTGGTGATGACAAAGAAGATGATGAGGAGGGGGAGGGGAGGAGGATGATGATGATGATGAGTAAGTTGATTGGCTAGTCATTTATTAGGTTTTGTGGAGACAATTATTGTAGTATGTTTGTGTAGTTATTTAGTCTATTACATTTACTCGTTAAACTTTTTGAACATTGTAGTATGTTTATATAATTATGTTTTGATTGGAAAAACTGGGGAAATTTGATTATATAGGTGCTAGAAATACGTGATTTTAAACAGAAAAAAAACCCTGCGATTTTTGTAAAAACAACAGGTTTCTTTCCAAATTGACAGGACCTTTAGCGACGATTTGAAAGGGTTTTAGCGACGATTTTATCGTCCCTAAAAGTGTTTTTCGTCACTAAGACTATTTATTAAAAAATAAATAATTAAAATTTTTAGCGACGATTTTATTGTCGGTAAAAGTGTTAAAATCGTCCCTAAAGGTTTTTATTAAAAAATAAAAACTAATAATAAACTGCGTTTAGCGACGATATAAAATCGTCGCTAAATGGTCCTTTGACCAGCCTCAACGTGGGCCCACTTCGTCGCCGCTGGAAAAAATAATCGCCGCTAAAAAGTTTTAGATGCGAGTTTTTAGCGACGATTTATCGTCGCTAAAGACTTTTAGGGATATTTTTGGGATTTTAGAGACGAATTTTATGACGACAATAAACTTAAACATTGCGTTTATAAATTACATAATATATGTCTTTTCGGTTTGACATGCCGGCTACTGTTATCGGTGTCATAAAATAATATCGTTGTATAAATTCGGTAGTCAAGAACACTTCAACAACATATAGATTAAATTATTACAGCCTCATCACATAGAAATAAATGTAAGTCTAAATTACATTTCATCGTTTAAAAACAAAAGTCTAACACAAAAAATTTCCATTTTTTGAAAAAGATATGTAAATCAGTTACTCGCTACCAAATTCCTGAATATATGATCAGCAGACAGCAGTAAATATCCATCTAACAGATCGAAACAACGGAGGGATATGTCTTCTTCAAAAAAGGCAGATAGTTTTCAACTTCCCAAGTGTCTTCCATCGTATGATAACATCTTTAAATTCACAACACGAGAAAACATACTCGTTTAGAACCATCAAATAAACAACCCCTGATCCATTCTCTTTAAATATATAAAAGCTAGCCTACAGAGCTAACGAGTTCTTTCACTATCATCTTTTTTCTGTCCGCGAGTGTACATGGATTGGATACTTACAACCATAATAACTATGTTCACGTGAGAACTATGAAACTCACTTATTGTCTTTGTCCTTCATTCATTCCAATTTATTCATTTATTTTAATTAAAAAGCACATGGCAAAACATATTTGGATAATAAACCCCAACAGACTCTAAATTTAACAGTATAATAATTAAACATTCCTATTTTCTGACTAGTTATTTAAAAGTATATTTCTGTATTTATCCATTGCAACATAATGCTATTTGATTCTGTATAATATTATATCCCTCATAGTGTAGCTATGAAAGCAAGATTTTGACCTAGATTAGTAAATATTATATGATGTTTCTTGTTTTGTTTATACATATCCTGTAACTTTCTTTTGCTGTGTGGGTGAATTATAATCTTAATTCCTAGAAATATTTTTAATAAACGTGTCAGTTTAGTGTTGGAATAAATAAATGGTTTATTTTGTTCAAGTTCAAGAGTTTTAGCAGAATGGTTGTCATAGAAATTGAATGCAGATTCTTTCTATACAAAATAAGTAGCGCAAGTTTTGGCATTTATACACATATACTATAGTCATTGTATCAAATCGTGAATTAAATTTGTACAAAACAGTTGCTAGTAATTAATGTGGCTGACAAAAAGCAAGACATGGAAAATGACTGGTTGAGATGTAAGATAGTACATTATCATTTACACACCAACTTCAATTCTTGAGTTTTTTTCTTTCCATACTGATAACTGAATAACTGATTTAATTGTAATATAATCTATAAAAAATGGTAAAACTTTACTATAAATTAATTATTAAGATATATCAGTTAGATTTGTTAAGATTTATTAATAATTATATTTATGAAATTTTTCACCACAAGAAAAAAAAGAAATTTGCAACTCACTTTATTGTCGTTAAAGGCCACAAAACGATAAAACGTTTGCTTCTTCCTTTGGCTTTGACATTGTTTTTACGATGACAGTGTCGTTGCTAGAAAGTTATACCTTTTCCTTTTGATTTTTGTCTTTGCCAAAAGGAAAAGTTTTTACGCATTAGTTTTGTCGTCGCTAAAGGTATTTGTGTCATCGCTAAAGGTATTTTAGTTTTTATTTTAATTTTTTCGTTTGGCTCCAAAAGAAGAAAACTCCCGGGTGGCATTTAGCGACGACAAATGTCATCACTAAAGGTATTTTATTTTTTTATTTTTTATCTTTTCGTTTGCCTACAAAAGAAGAAAGGGTGGTGTTTAGCGACGACACATGTTGTCACTAAAGGTAATTGATTTTTTATTTTTTATTTTTTTGTTTGGCTCTAAAAGAAGAAAATTCTCGGGTGGCCTTTAGTGACGACATTTATCGTCACTAAAGATATTTCACTTTTTATTATTTTTTTATTTTTTAAACTTTATTTTAATTAGATTTTAAATGATGTTATTAGTGTTTACTTAATTTCGTATAAGTAACGGATATTTAAAATAAGATTGAGGTTCTTTTTTTCGCTTTTGGTTTTGGCGTTTAGATTGTTGAAATTACACTTAAGTATTAATCCATGAGGCATTTCATCCTAAGGTGTTTACACTAAGGCATTTACATTGTGTGTTAAGGCGTCAACCCTATTTGAACATCTAAACGTGTACAATATTAATCCCTAAGGCGTTAAAATTTTCTTAAAATAGCAAAATAAAAAAACAACTACAACAAGTTCAAGAACACATAAATAGAATGTGTTGGATGTAAAGCCTAAATGTTGGATGTAATGTCTTAGAGTTGGATGAAACACCTTACGTCTTAAGGTTGGATGTAACACCTCAGGGTTTGATGAAACGCCTTACCCCTTAGGGTTGGATGTACTGCCTTAAAGTTCGATGCACCGCCTTAGGGTTGGATGGAATGTCTTACGCCTTAAGGTTAGATGTAACGGCTTAAAGTTGGATGTAATGCCTTAAGGTTCAAGGTAACTCCTTAGGTTGGATGAAACGACTTATGCCTTAGGCTTGGATGAAACGTCTTACGCATTAAGGTTAGATGAAAATCCTTAGGCCTTAGGGTTGGATGTAACGCTTTAGGGTTGGATGAAACATCTTATGTCTTTGTAAAACCTACGAATAACGCAAAAACAACAAAAATAGGCCAAATTTGCAATGGGCTTTAGTGACGACACATCATTGCTAGAGGCTATTTGCGATAAAAATGACCATAAACTTGCAGATCCCTTTTGCGACAACATGTCTTATCAAACAACCTTTAGGGACGACATGTTACCATTAGCTACACGATTCTTTTGTGACGAAAAAGTTTGTCGTAAAATATTTTCTAATTATTTTAAATTAATAAATATATATATATATATATATTTTTAGAACAGCTTGTTAGATGTTAGTAGTTCAGGTCTAGCAGTGACATCCAATTGACAGTATGCTAACCCTGAGACCCTCATTTTCCTCCTTTTTTATCACCTGAAGGGGTAAATGTTCTGGGTGGAACTCGAACTTGAGACATCGCCTAGCCAAACATCCTCTCCCCAAAGCCCCATAAGGAAACCTTGGTGATCAACTGAGCTAGCTCAGTTTTAAATTAATGAATATATATATATATATAAACCTTTTCAAAGACTCTAGTCTTCACAAAACGGTTTTAATTTTAATTCATTCTTTTGTCGGGAAAGTAAATTGTGAGCCGAATCACTTTCGCAAACAATTGTCGCAATTGTCAAAAACATTCGGGTCTGTACCGATGACATTTAGCGAGGACTTTTTGTCGTTGTAAAATCCGATTATTCTAGTAGTGTTTATGTAGATTAGTTTGATTTAATTTTTAATTAGTATTAGGTTTCTTATTAATCAAGTTTATATTAACTATAAATATAGCATCTTGTAATTCATTCAATTAATAATAAACTCTTTAGAACTATATTTTAGCCAATTAAAAAATAACCATTTCCAATCGTTGATCAAATGACAGCAATCCACAAGGATATCGTATTTATTTTATTTTTTTAATTTTCATATAATGTTTCTCTGAGGAGTCACCAATTTGATATGCATCGTGTCCTCATAATCAAAAATATTGTTTTCTTTTTCTGTAGATCAATCCAAGCGACTACCTCTATCATATTTTAGTTTTCGATTTCATCAAGTTTTCTAGAATATCTTTTTGGCAAATCAAATATTTAATAATACCTCTCTTTGACTTGTTGACCATCAGTCTTTATCGTTGATCAAGCAATGTTCTTTAATTTTTTTTTCTTGTTTTTTTGTCTATTATTTGCTTCTCAATCCGATTTTCATAATCAAACTTCTCTATTGTTTTCCTTTTTTTCCGCAACCTCTTCTTAAATCATCTAAACTATCAATCACAAATTCTTCTATAATAACTATATTCCCTATCTCCTTATCCGTCTTATTCGTTATATTCTTTTATTCCTCAAATCCTAAACAATTTACATTAAGTCAAAAAATTATCGTTTGACTTAAATATTTCGGAAGAAAGATCTGATACAGTAAAAAAGTCAATGCAGTCATTGCAAGCTAAGCAAGTCAATGCAGCCAACGCAAGCCAATACCACAAAAACAAGTCAACGCAACCAATTCAAGACAAGAGTTGCCACTACTGAAAACTTTTCTTCTACACATTTCGGTTCAGTTTCACCCTTCATTTATCTACTACTCAAAATGCGAGGGCGTATTAAAATATATTATTTAAATTTATTAGGATCTATTAATAATTATATTTATGTAATATTTATTTAGATCAGTTTGATTTAGTTTGTAATTAGTATTAGATTTCTTATTAATCAAGTTTGTATTAGCTTTAGATATAAGGTCTTGTGATTCATTCATCTAATTAATAATAAACTCTTTTTATTATTTTACGTAAATAAGTTTAATCTTTTAGCTATGCGATATATTTTCCACACTGTAAATTTATACAAGTTAAAAACTGTCCTAGTGGACTCGATGTCAAAAGTTTCATTTAGGTCTAAATGAAATTATATGTGATCTAACTTAGTTAACACTTTACAATTGTTAGAGTTACCAAATTATGCGACAGCGGCGAATGGGAAGAAGACAATGGTTATCATCGATAGTACCGTAAAGTAGCTAGGATGAGGGAAGTAGTGTCCGGTCAACGGTAGTCAGCATAGTACTCTTGTTTTACCACGAGTAACCTTAGTATTTTTCGCATAACTTGCGATGCTTTTGATTCGTACAATTTTAGAATTCAATAAAATGAGAATCTCAATTTTCTTCCATAAGACCGAGTTTGGTTCGTATAAATCAATATTATATATTCGATGAATCAATTCCGTATCAAAAAGGTGTCGGGATGAAAAATAAATTTTATAAATTCATTCGCTCAAAGAAATTCATATTTTTAAAAAGTTTATTTTTTTTTGTAAACTTTAATTTAATTAAAAGTATTTTGTGAATCAAACAGTGAAAAGTATTTAGTTCAACAGTAAACTGAACCGTGATTCACCGTATATTTCAATTAAAGAATTTACATTTTTAGAAATATCAAGTCCTTTATTGAATTTCATTCATATTAAAAATATTTCGCTAATAAAACGCATCATAAATAGAGTAAATTGATTTGTTTTGATCAAAAATTACAATTTATTGACTTCTTATTTTTAGGTTTTGTAGACTGTTTTCTTAGTATAAATCCCATATGTGTGTGTTTTTTAAGAAAAAAAGGAAGAAAGAAACGTATAATATTGTAGAAATATCGAAGTAGAATTAATTAAAAGCAGTAGTAATTAGGTAGATGCAGAAAGATCTGTGGCATGTTTCTGATCTTCAATAAATACAAAGAGAATCTTGACCTGTGCCAATCCTTTCTCTCTTGCCCCCGTTAATGCTTTTGCATTAATACTTTGAATGTTTCAATGTTTTTTTCTCTTTCCTTTTTACGAAGATGAAAAATTATACTCCTATTATTTGATCAAATAGCAACACTGTATGGTGGTTACGGATGTAAGTCGATGAATGGATTATATACATAAACATTGTATTAAATTACTTGATTTAATGATTAAAATACCAATGATTTATACTGATGTATCGATAACGAAAATGTATATTCATTGATAATAAACTTAAGGTTAATTAGTTATGAATCAACTATAATGAGATAGTTATATTTAATGGTTAAACTTAATTAGATAAAAGTTTAATGGTTAAGTTATAATTTAGTTATATAATATTAAATAAATTTAAGTTACGAGTTTATTATGTAAATTTTGTTAGACATATTGGACAAATTTAGGATTTAAGTATTTATCTATATATACTAAACTTAAATCAGAAGATGAAGTTAACCAACACACAAGCACCAATACCCAAAACCCTCTCTTCCTCCCCTCTCTTGTTTCGTCGACCGACCCCAAGAAACCCAAACCAAAAATCGATATTGGGATTGTCTACACACACAAGTATGTGTTTGTTCGTGATTCCTTTTTGTGCGCGTAGTTGTTAGCAAAGTTAAACACGTAGAAGAGATTGACTGCTAGTGGTTATTTCAAATGTGAATTGTATTAGTATGGATGTGTTAGAACCTCCAACTAAGAAGATGGAGTTACTTTATGCCGAGCAACTCAATGTAAGTTTTCTTATCTTCTCTTTTATTTTAGATTGATTTAAATACAAGTACTTGGATATGTGACAAAAGGGTTTTTTGTTTTGATTAACTTATTATTTTTAGTTGAAAGTAATCATTAAAACCCTTTGGGAATGATAGCTCAAGCAGCGATAGTGATGAACATTTTGGTGATGATGTTGGTGCTCATCATGTTATAAAAGACACATCTGGTGCGGCTCCGAATGCTTCTTCTTCTTCTTCTCCCCTAAATTATGATGACAAAAACGGTGAGAAAATTAAGTTAGCTTAATTTTATGTATTACCACAAATTTTTGAACATCCTGAGCAAGAAGAGAGAGTAGTCACTTCTGAACTTGCTACTAAAGAAGATGAGAAGATAGTATGATTGTATGACTATATGGTCAAGGAATGGGCAACAAATGCACAACTCCAAGGGGAGCAAGACTCAGTGACTGACTTTGCTGTAATTAGTTATGTGCAATTGAGATGGGACTGGATGTGTAGAATCATTGATGATGCTAGTGATGAGGAGATGATTTCAACTATCATATCCAGAAAGAGAAAAAGAAAAAAAGCTATGATTGATTCCCAAGTGTTAGACATATCAGGGATTCTAGATGCCAAGAAGTTAAAGGTCACTAAGGCTGATGAGAGTTAAGTAAAGAGGATTGTTGATGAGTTGGAAACAAAAGAGGAAATAAGAAAAGAAAAGAAAAGAAAACTTGATGCTAACATGGAGCTACAATTGAAATTGTTTGTTGAGCAAGCCAAGTTGAATCAAGAGTTAGAGAATAAAAAGCTTGCATATGAAGCAACTTCAATCAAACTGGCCAAAGAGCTAGAAGCTGAGGATCAGAGCCTGAAGTTAGAAGGAAAGAAAGCAATCTAACCCCCAAGACCAGTATCAAAAGCATTAAGTGCTAACAACGATAAATTATTAGATGAAAGAGATATAAGACTTTATGCTAAACGAATGGTGGGGAGATCTAACCATGCACCTATCACTAAAGTGCTTCTGAAGAGGTCTAAGTCAGATTCTCAGGCTCAACTCCAAATACACAGAGGTGATGAGAGACCAACTATTACTCTGGATCAAGTATGTAAATTGCATAGAGAATAATGGAGGGAGATTAGACTTGATGTCAGTCATTCCACAAGCCCTGCAAGGGAAGATGTGTTGAATGAGTTTGATCGATTATTAAAGAAGATGGTGAGATTGGGATTGTTTAGAGAAGATGAGATTGCTCTCACTAAGAGGGAGAAAGAGTACCAGCAAGGCCCAGATACACTACTAGTCCAATGCAATGTTTATATAGAGTTCCAAACACCAAGAAGCTAAACTTAGCACTCCCTGCTAACGTTAAAAAAGAAGAAGTACTGGAACTGAATGAACCAGAATTTTGGGTTATATATGTGGATGATATTGGTCGCTACAGATTCCAGATAGTAGCAGAGCTAGAAAAGATTAACCATGATCAAGTTATCTATATGATTCAAAGGTAGGTTGCTTCGCAAGTGATTCAAAGATGAAGAAAGTAGTGAAAGGAGAAGCACTGGCACACATATAAGGTATCTGCCATATGAGGAAAATATGAGATCATGAAGCTTCTAGAAGATGTGAAAAGGGAAGAGGACTTGGGATAGATTATTAAAAGGGAAGTGTTGGGAATAATAATGATTAAAACCCAATTTATAAATCTGATGAGTCAACCATAGATCTAAGTCTTGAAAATATGTTAAGTGTTTACTTTCAATCTGAAGATGTCAAAATCTGAAGTATTTAGATTAAACCGATACAAGCGAGTTTAGACTAACAGTTTTCAGACTTAAAGTTTCAAATCAAGAAGGAAAACTTAAAGATTTCTTAGAAGGGATATTCTTTATAGCTGGCATCTGATGGATACGAAGATAGTTATGAAGTATAGAAGAATATGTATTTAAATGATAATTATCTTGATTGAATAATTCGAGGATTTTGTTTCCTTGATTATCTCAATTATATGTGTATAAATAAAGATTTATAGGTTAGGAAAACCTAGCGCTTTAAGTGACATATTTATACGTTCTTGTGTAATATGTGATTATACGTATTCAATAATATACAAAAGATTATTATTGAGTTCATTCGTTTACTATTGATTTCCGATATACACCATTACTAATAATTGTTAATTATTTAGTATTAAACGTTTGATACTCTATCTTGTAACACCCACTCTTGTGGCCTAGGGGTAATCTGGTAATTTCTTAATTTTATACTTAATTATGACTTTTATATATTATTATTATTATCAATATGTCTATTAGATAGGAAAGTTAGATTTAGGTCGAATAGTTAATGGTGTCAGGTAAAATATTAATAGTTTTAAATTTAAATAGTTATCGGTAAAATAAAATAACTTATCTCGCAAAACGGTTTTCAGGTTCCAGACAATAAGCCAAACAAGGGATTAAAATTAACCAACATGTGAGTTGGTAGGTGATATAAATCACCAACTTCATTTCCTTTTCACCTCATTATTGTCACCACCTCATTTCTATCATTCTCTCAAAGTTCCCTTTCCTAAATCAAACACCAAATTGACATAAATTGAGTTGTGATAATAACCTGCTGTGATTCCTTATTTACTTGTCATCATCATCATCTTGTTATCACTCCTAATTGTAAGCATTTTGTTAGTTAGGTTATAAACTTGAAATTTGGTCAATCTTTGTAATGGGTGTGTAATTGATGTTTGAAAGATGTTATATGATGTTACTTGATGTATTAGAGATGTGAGAAAGCTTGTTAGATTGATAGGAAATTGAGTTTTTTGTGTTAGTGAGAAAACAGTTCGGTTTTGGCAGCAACAGTTCATCCTGCGAGTTGAGTTTGGCCTTGCGAGTTGAGTTGCCTTGCGAGTTGAGTCTGGCTTGCGAGTTGAGTTGCCTTGTGAGTTGAGTTTAGCCTTGTGAGTTGAGTTGGCTTGCGAGTTGAGTTGGCTTGCGAGTTGAGATTGGCCTTGCGAGTTGAGTTGGCCTTGCGAGTTAAGTTGCTTTGCGAGTTGAGATATGCGAGTTGAGTTTTTGCAAATTTTAAAAGTGCATAAGTAAAAGGCTATACTTTTAGCGACCAAAATTTAACAGATTCTTATTAACTGCGGATCGGACTTTTATTTTTCCAGATTACAAGGGTCACCTGCTTGGATAAATATGTTATAATAATGTTTCGAAATTTGTTAATTGAGTAAATAATTAAACAAACGAATTGTTATAACTTGATATAAATTGATAGTTGTAGAGTGATTATATCTGATAATTGCAACTTGGTGATTGTTTGCCATTTTGACACTAAGTAATGAAATATGTTATATGATTATGGAAAGAGTTACTAACTTCTAAATTATTATATTCTTAGATCAGCAGAAGACTCAGTAATATAAGATCTCTGAGTGTGGGCTGAGACAAGTCAGGTGAGTGGATCTACAACTCATGATTTGACATAGTTGTAACGGTGTGGTTACAACAAGTAACGTAGATATTGATAGACTGTTTAGTCTGAATTGTAATTGTGTATCTGCTTGTTATACATGTGGCCTTCGGGCATCTGTGTTGTTCAGAGGTCAATTGCGATTGGACTTGATTACTAATAGTGATCAACACAGGTTCCAGGAACATGTGTTGTTGCTGGAAACTGTGTTGTTGTTTAGAAGTACCAAGTTATCGGTAAATCTTGTATGGGCCAATACAGATTGTGATAAGCGTTACTTGAGGGCCACCGCGGCTGAAGGGTTCCTCAGTAACCACCGATCCTCTTGAGTTTATGTGTTTTCGTGCTTAATGTAAACAGATTGTTATGCTAAGTTGAATTATTAGTTGTACATTCATTCACTTAGCTTCGTGCTAATCCCACCATTTCTCTTCCTGCAGGTTCTGTATAAGTTTGTGGGTTTGGGCAGGAAGATGGGCTTTTGAAGGAATGTTTGACACGTGCCATAACTCTGATAAATATTTATAGATGTTTTGTTGTTACCATGTATGTAGATTTCGAAGAACAACAATATATGTTTTGTTTTAGGAATATTTAAATGTTGTAAAACTCGCGAAAAGTTTATGGTCATCTTGTAATATAATATATAATATTATTTTATCCATTGCTTCCGAGTCAAATGACACATTTAATATTGAGTAAAATGAGGGGTGTTATATATCTTTTATAGAATCGAAGTTCTGGCATAATACTTAAAGACCTAACAGGAAGATCACTGAGTGAATGAATCTCAATTATGTGTATCCTGCTCACTGATGATCCAGGAGAGATTCACTCACTTATACTATCAATAAACACCGCAGTTGCTGCTGAATAATAAAAGGAGGTCACTAGAAGATAACAAGAAAAGTCACTCTACAAGGGCAAGTTAGCTCGCAGTGAGTAAGGCAGATTATTACTCCTCCAATGACATCAACATTAAAACAATAAACACTTTCTAGGTATCAAACAAGATGTGTGAGGTCCATAATCAAATTGCTTCACCAGCCTCCGATGATAAAGTGATGGAATGCGTGACATTTAGCTTGATTGTGTTTAGAGGAAATCGAACACATGTAAAGGGACTACAAAATATTCTTTCATAAACGTTTATTTGTTAGATGTGAAGCCAATCACACAACTACACGTATCATTCTATTTTCCTAGAATTCGGTAGATATTTCCGAGAAATATCTTATCCTTAAATAGAGTGAAAGTTTTACTTGAACGTTACCGATTTGTATAAGTACAAATTCGAGTCGGCGAGTAATAGGTTGACTTGTGTGTTCAGTTTTTTTATTATCACTCTGAGTGCTACAGAACTTGTAATTTGTATTGAATTAATCTAATCCTTGGCTAGATTATTTTCTCATTCGATACTTTGTGTAATTTATGATTAATAAATTCACCATTCAAGTTATCTATCCTGGTACTCCCGGTTATCAACTTATACAATTCGTACTCTGTTTTAATTAAACAAGTGCTTTAAACTGTTAATAATCTATTAAGATTTTAAATACACCATTGAAGTGAAAATTGTATTCACCCATCTCTACAATTACAAACTATATTTTGTAACTCTATTTCACTTAATTTATGCGTGCTTATTAGGACTAACAATTTATCTAGTTTTAAATTATAACTAATTATTGCATTCTAAAATTTATACACTTTATATATAAATTATCCTGTGATTTACAATACGTCTTTATTTAAAAGTCTTTTAACTATTATCAAATAATCATTTAAAGAAATTATGTTTTAACAATTTTAAAATAATGATTTTATGTTTGTGTCCTTGTTTAATATTCAAATATTATGATTTTGGTTTTCATTAAGAACTGATAATTATTTTTCTTGGGGTTTGAAATAAACTTAAAAAACCCTAACGCTAATCATATAAAGATACTTGTCATACAAGCAATCACAATAACCTACCAACTAGCAAAAATCAACAATCATATATACATTC
Organism: Logfia minima; assembly: GCA_963921325.1. NCBI lineage: Eukaryota > Viridiplantae > Streptophyta > Magnoliopsida > Asterales > Asteraceae > Logfia > Logfia minima. The sequence continues at coordinate 28,277,152 of OY992770.1, forward strand.
ATATAAATTGCTCGCTATGAGTCGCTTGAGTGACATTGGAAGTAGATGTCTTCATAAGTAGAGCTTGGAGAGATTGTTGCTCACTCCTCATAGCAGAAACCTCCAAAAAGGTTGAATGCTAAGATACTACTTGTTATTTTAATGCATCCATCTCAATACTCGCTCAAAGATCAACTTGATTGTGTGATCTATCTTTGCTTCTCTCTCCATAATAACCCTGGGAATTTCATCAATCACTGCAGCGGATGCCTTACTGTTTGTTGTCATGGCAGTCTGCATCCCTGCTTGAGCCTAAGTCACTACTACAATGGATTTTTGTTGCGCATTGATAACATCGTTCTGCGTAGCGATGACAGTCTCTATTTCCTCCTTAAAGTAACAAAAGACTCAAAGTTTATATGTGGTATTGATGAAGCTCAAAATGAAGAGTAGATTGGAGAGCAAACTCTTTAGTCTTCTCAGCGAGCTTGTTTGTCCCAAGGTACCAAATCCTGATATAACTTGTATTATCCATCACCTTTCCTGACTGGTCACTGGTAAATTTGTAGGCTTTGTCTTTGGCATCCCTAAGGACTTGGAACTCTTGTCTTGAAGACGCAACATACTCCATGAACAGTTTATGGGTCCCTACAAAATTAAGAAACGTTTCCTCTCTCTGAGGTGAATGAATAATATGTTGATCAGAGAGAGGAGATGAATGTACTGGCTCACTGGGTAAGGGGTTCTCTAAGGAACACATTCCTATCATTTTTTTAGAGTGACAAATAGGTACTTGTCCTACGAGTTGGTCAACCTGATCACCTATTTTCAGTGTTGGTTCAGGTTGATGATCATCTCCAGCAACTGAATGTTAGTCACTAGAGAAGGAAAATTATCCATTTGTCTTATTGGTGAGTTACCCTCAATGTCACAAACTGATCCCTAAAGGTTTGTTCAGATTGCTTTGCTGAGTGAGTAGGCTTCTTTTACAAATTAGAAGTTAGGGAATCATCAGTCGCCTCCAGCATAGCCAGTTCAACATCGGACACTAATAAATCCATGTGTGTGACTCCCTCATCGTCATCATCAGTTTGTGTTCTTACTGATAGATCATTGGGAATAAAAGGTGAGGCCTATAACTCAATATATGACAGTTGTGAGTGATTTGCAGCCTATGCAGTGTTAGAAGGGATAGGAAGTGATTGAGCAGGGTCTGTACTCATTAGGTTACCGGATGTGGATATGATAAAATCCACCAGTGACCTTCGCCCTTTATCTGAGATGACATCCTTTTGTGAGGATGCCAAATGGCTAAGGGTTGGCCTCTCTAGTTGAGTGTGAGAGACACCATAACTTCGTTAGCTATGTGTAGAGACACTATGGCTGTCTGTAGGGGACTCCTTTTGAAATCACTGGACTTTCGTGAGTCCAGTTAAGTGGGTAAATTTAAGGTTTAGCAGGAATAACCTTATCAATTAAACGTAGAGTCACTGATTCCAGCCCTGGCATCCGTAGATGTCTTCTTTGTTCTACGTCTCTAAACCTTTAATCCCAAAGACCCTAGGTTGGACTTCTTCTTGGGAGCTTGTGGAGATGGATAATTCTTGGATGATGTGACTTTTGTGATGTTCACTAGGGTAGTAATCAGTGATACAGAAGTAGCTTGGTGAAAAGAAATGGGGTTTGGATACAATACTTGGGGTCGTTGTGGAATGGATGGAGAAAAAGTCACTTGCACCTCTTTCTTATAGATCTGCCTACCTACAACACTCCTGAAATATTCGTCTACCACAACTAAACAATACTTGGGGTCGTTATGGCATCGTTGGATACATATTTTTGATTTCACTTGCTGCTTCATTTAGTGTTTAAGAAAAATACCCAATTACACCTGAGCTAGGTGTACTGAAGAGTTTTAAAAAGGTCCATATGAAATAAATGAAAGCATGCAAAGATTGAAGAAACTTCTTTACATTTAAATGATGAACTATGTTGTTTACCTTTCTCATAATCTGAACAAACCTTATCTCTGACATAGGTCGGGTTAGGAAGGTTAGTGACCATGTCATTTTTGCTTATTTTGTCGATAGCTTTTAAATTAAGATGAGATAGTCGCTTGTGCCATAACCACTTTTATTCTAAAGCAGTTCTTGAATAAAAGCAGGTTCCAAATTTTGAAGTGTTCATATCAACTACATATATGTTCCCTTTTACTATTTGAAGCAAGAACAAAACTCTCTAATTTGAAGCAAGATACTATTTACATACTTAACACTACGATTCTGGATAAGAGACCATCCGAGTTCTGTCTCCTTTGAGTTCAATGATCATAGCTTACAAGATTTGTACCTAGACATTGGATGACATGTGCGAAAAACATATTCCGGAGACCTTCTACGGATGTCTAGGTAATGGTATCAATTTTCACGTAATCATCCTCAAAGTGTGTAACCTTTGTGTTGACTCTAGTGATATCTATGATACCCAACTTTGCAGTATAAGCATTTACTGGTGATACGCAGTTGGGTGGGAGTGGAATTCTGAACACAGATCGCAAGGAGTCAGAAGTGATAGAAATAAATTGGGTACCATTTTCACTGTAACAATAACAAAGACTCCATTGAAAATGTTATGTGAGCAGGTGTACAAAACTCACGTAGTAATTGGGTAAAAACTTTCCATGAAGATAGTGTAAGAGTAGGGTAGATCGGATGATGTTTGAAAATTTTGACGATAGGTGTAAAATGTATTTTTGCTTCGTCCAAATTTGCTAAATAATTGATTTTGGTTACCACAATTTGAAGAGTTTCATCAACAGTGTCTGGTTTCAAAGCCATCAACTCTCGTGAGGTTTCAAAAGGTATGAGAAAGCAACTCTACCTATTTTGTTTAAATCATTTTTAAAAACAGAGTAATATTAGCATTTTGAATAATTTGAGATTTTTGAAAGCGTTTGAGGATGATAATGAAAACGATTATGAAAACTTGATGAAAATAGGTTTTATATCATCAATGATTATCGTTTATTAGTAAACTGCAATGATTATTATTGCAGCAAAATGGCGGTGGTGATTGTGTACATGGTATATAGGTGATTGCATTAATGGTGATGGAAAGTGATGCACCGGAAGAACAGTTACGTAGGAAAGAGAATGTTAGAAAAAGTGCCAAAAAGCGTTTGAAATCCGATGATATAATTTCATTTTGGCATCCGTATCAAAATATTTATTTCTCGTTTTTATTAAATGAAAATGATTGTAACACATTAGATATGTTACAAAGAATGGTTTTGAGCACTTTGGTAGATTTTATAATATTTTTGGATTTTATAAGAAGAAAGTATGACTAAAATTTTTTTACAACAGTGATTTGCAAAAGATAGATCACTGAGATACTAACTTTATAAGATATAAGAATATGTAATTATGATTCACTAGCTCATAATCTAGCTGACCAATCAGTTGGAAACTATACGTAGTGAATATATTTACCTATGGATATATCTAATAAACTCATATGAAAATTTTAGATAAATAAGAACTACTCATTGATGTTTGAACTCTATGATCAATACGAATAAAACCATTAATGCTCGCTGACAGAAAATCTCGTTGATCCATTAGTTGGAGATTGCCATCAGTGATCACTGATTATTCATTAAAATTTAACATGCCCAACTCACTGATACGGAAATTAAACTTTTACTCATCTAAAGGTTGAAAGGTTAGCGAGCTGGTAGTCAGTATGGATAACGTGAAGTTCAATGTCACCTTTCATCACGTAATACTTGATAAAGTGGTTGTAAACATCAATGCGCTTTGTCTTGGAGTGCATCACTGGATTATTAGTGATAACTATGGCACTTGTATTATCACTATAAATTGGAACAACGTCAAATTTGAAACCATAGTCAGCTAATTGATTAATCATCCAGAGTGTTTGAGTAGTGCATCCACTGGTAGTGACATATTCCGCTTCAGTAGTTGAAGTAGAAACAGAGTTTTGTTTCTTGCTTGACCAGCTTACAAGCTTTTCACCTAGATATTGATAGCTACTAGAGGTACTTTTCCTATCCAATTATCATCAAGCGTGATAAGAGTTAGAGTATCATTTGAGTGAGAAATATGAACCAGCTAGTACCAGAGACCCAATCCTGGTGTTCCTTTCAAAAATATGAATCTTATCTTGACAAGGAGCAGATTGGATCCCTTTGGATCAACTTGATACATAACACATAGACAAGTAGCTTACATAATATCTTGTCTACTTGCAGTTAGGTATATCAGCGACCCCATCATACCTCTTTAAGCAATAATGTTTACATATTTACCATTAGACTCATTATGCAACTTAATTGCACGTGAAGCATTTGTACATAGTGAGGAGCCAGATGTAAATTCAAAATTATTAATAACTCTTTGACATATTTTCCTTGGTTTATGAGATTATTATTTTGGATTGTTTTATTTGTAATCCTAAAAAATGTCAATTCACCTATCATGGTCATCTCATAACCGTTAGTCATGAGATTAGAAAACTCTTTATGAATAGGTTCATTTGTATAATCAAATATAATGTCATCAACATAAATTTATACCAGTATAACATCTTTCTTATCTCTCTTGATGAATAATGTGGTATCAGTTTTACCTCTTAAATAGCCACAATTAATATGATACACCCAAAGAGTATCATACCAAGCTCTAGCTGTTTGCTTCAAACCATAAAAGGATTTTGTCACACCCCGCCAAAATCTAATCGAGGTTAATTAAGACAGAAGCACGGAGCGTGACGCGATTACAAAACAATACAAGATCACGAGCATATGATTATCAACAGAACGTAATATTAAGATGCCATTAGTTGCGTTTACAAACGTTACGACTTAACATGTTGTCAAAATAGTAGTGTTATCAAAATAACAACCGTTTAGAGATTTCATATATGTAACTAAAACAGTTTGTAGTTAAACAAAAGAAATCTCGTGTGTTTCCAAAAAGTGGCATCCTAACTTCGTGGGTAGGCGTGGTTAGGCGTGGTCCCAACATGCATGTAATTCTTACATCAATGCTAATTCCTTGAAAAACATATTTAAATCGTCAATAAAATTGTTGAGTGAATTCATAGGTTTAAGACTCTACCATAAACTAGTTATTGAGTAATCATTTCAAAATCATAACGTGTTGGTGCATATTTGTGTGACAATCAGCGTGTAGAAATATTAGATTGAACGAACGACATTTGTATATGATTAGCGACACTTGTAGTGCGACACTTGCTGTTTTGCGACAGTTAGTAAAATGCGACACTTCCATAGTGTCGCAGGTACGGTGCAGGAACAGTATATATACATCAGCAAGGTGTCATTTTAGTTAAATTTTTTAGAGAGCTTTGACATAACAGATTTATAAGATTTAGAGAGAGAGTTTATATACTTCTGTAATCGTTATTGAATATCAATAAGAAGAAATCATTTGAGATAATTACAATCACAATCATATAAACAATTGATTCAATCGATTCCACACGTTGAGTCAATTGATTCCAATCAAATTCGTACAGGAACTTACATAACGTGCCATCCATGGCCATACGTACGATAATATATAGTTTGAATAACCGTTTATTGAATACCACATGTCATCCACTACAAATCATCGTTTATTGAAAATCATGAGCCATCAAAGGGCTTGTATATCGTGTGCCATCATAGGGCTTGCGTATCGTGTGCCATCATAGGGCTTGTATATCATGTGTCATCATAAAGCTTAAATATCATGTGCCATCAGAGGGCTTGTATATCATGTGTCATCATAGGGCTTGAATATCATGTGCCATCATAGGGCTTATATATCATGTGGAAAATCGTACGATTTAGTTTAAATAATCTTTGTCAGGTTTTCAAGCACCGTATGAAAACAGTTCATCGTATAAAAACAGTTTATATGTTTTTTAACCCAGTTTAGAAAGCAGTGAAAATCAGTAAAATAGGGGATGTGAACTCATCTGGTGAGCTCAAGAGTGCTAGCTTTTAAAAGAGAATGTGTTTGCCCAAAATAGTCTCCTAGCACCCTAAACGCATGAGGTCGTTTGTATAAGTAGACGGCTAACTAACTATCTATGCTAGTTCGTTTGTATAAGTAGACGACTAACTGCCCATCTATTTTAGTTGTTCACTCAACTAGTAGGATGAAAGTGTATTTCATTTTTAGTATTCTCGTATCGTTTTACACTTATACTTTTATGTTTCCCGAAAACATATATTTTGCTATCAAAGTATACATTAAATGTTTATACTTTCAACATGTAAATCATTCGTGAAAACTCACTTTTAAACCGTGCAATTATTCTTGTTATCGTTTGTCTAAAACATTTCGTTAAACAAGTTCCTTTATTTGTTTAAGAAAAAACTTTTTTTCAAATACATCCATGTTTAGTCCCTCGGTTATATCTTTCGTTCATTTTAGAAGTTCAAGGTTTTGGTCTGCTGGAACAGGGGTTACTCATCCGGGTAACCAATCACCCGTCCAACTAAGGCAAATTATTCGGGTGAGGGTGATCCAACTGGGTGATTGCTCAACAGAACTCCAACTCACTTAATTCACCCGTCCGGGTGAGGCTTATTTCCTTTAACAGTTTTTGCCCACTTCATTTTCACATCATTTTGACTAGCCAAAAGGATTCATTTTGTTATGAAATTAATATCACATATCCTTACATGTCTTAGGTTTAAATAAAGGTAAAATTCATAATTTTTGGACATGTATAAGGGGTTCAAAACTATTTATTTGTACACAAAGGTACAACCGCTATTTTGCCGGATAGTAGTTGGGAAAAATCCTTTGTTGACTGACTTAGACTCCTCCTCACGAAACGTACTCATACAAATTTTAAACCTTAGACAATATGTGAATTTTATGAAAAGAAATCATGACTTTTGAATTCGTGGAGAAAAAGTTATGGCCTCTCAAAGTAGAACCAAATTACGTCTCCTGAAGACAGATTGGACACCGTTTTTATAAAATCTGTTTGGGGTATTAAAACTTATTCAAATTACATGAGACCACTTGGGTTGTAATCCTAACTTCTTAAAATTAAATTTTTGGCTTAATAATCACTCGATTTGGTTATCTTATGTTCAAGTTATGGCTTTCTAAGTTAGTCTAACAAAATCTTCCAGTAAGTTATTTCATTTCTATTTGACATCTTACAAGGTTTTTAACATTTTAACAAGAATTTCCACACGTATTTAGTTGAATTTTCATGTGAGTGAAAATTTAGCATACCAATACATAAAATCTATAAGATGATGAGATCAAGAGGAGTTTTCCTTAAAGGAAGAAAGAAAAGAAGAGAACTTGATTTTCAACCCAAATCTTCTAATAAACCGTTTTCCTCGCTGTTCCTTAGATTATAGCCCGTGAATGTTTCTCCAAAGTAAGTAGATGTTAATGAGCTCAAAAGTGGTGTAAGAAATGGTGAAATAAGGTGTAAAACTGGTGTTTGTTAGTGGTGGTTCATGGTGGTTGTTTGATGAAAGATGGGAGGATGATGAAGATGATGAACATTGATGGAGAGGGAGAGGCAAAGAGTGTGTGTGCAAATTTTTGGAGTGTGTGTGTTTGTATGACTAGTATGGGGAGCATTGGAGGGAGTAAGGTGAGAGTGTAGGGGAGAGGAGGTGCAAGGGGAGGCCAAGGGGGCCTTAGGGGCCGGTTTCCCCTAGTCAATAAAGGGGGCCCCCTTTTGGTCTAGTTCAAGATTTGTAGGAAGTTTTAGATATTTAGACCATCAGTGTTAATCTATGGTATTTAGGTGTTAAGTATGAAATTATGGCTAATTAGAGGTGATTAAGGTAATTTAAATGTATTAGAATATTATAGGTTGATTTGATAATATTCAAATATTTACCGTTTCCTCGTTTCATTAATTACGTATTCTCAATTGTCGGTGTCCGTAATTTAAATCACATAAGTGTAAATTTCGATATTCGTAACGTTATACTTGTATCCTTAGCATAATAGTATAGGGTAAATAACTACTATTTATTATCAAATAGCTTCAATTTCTTTTTGAAAGCTTATCCCCAACGTTCGTAAACAATCGTAAACCATTCGATTGTTTGGCGTAATTCTCAATAATTACGTAAGTGTAATGCATCATGCATTAAAATCGTGTGCATCAAAATATGCATCGTGAGCGTATGCTAGACTTACCTCAGTTTAATTAAGTTTAGTTTTCAGTTACGAGGGAATTAGCGTAAGAATGTGTTGATACATCTTAGTGTGTCTGTCAGTTGGTCGAGTCTGTAATGTGTTTGTAAATGTAATTGACTTAGTTAAATTTACATTTTCTGTGTTCTGCGACACAAGGCTTGTGTCGCATTAGTTGTAGTTGCGACACATTGCTTGTGTCGCAATAGTGATATCTGCGACACAAGGTTTGTGTCGCATAAGTCGGCCAGATTAGTATAAATAGGCCTAATTACTTTGTAATTAGGTTAGACTTTTTGGTATTATTTCTCTGCGTTTTTCAGCTGTAAATCTTGACTGAGAATTTAGTAATACAAATATAAAGTGGTTCTTTGATTGTTCTTATTTGTTTTAGCTTTGTATTTGTGTTTGATTTAATCTAACGAATTCCGCGCGTTGGATTATTGACGATTTGATTAAAAGTCCATCCTAAGGGATCTACAATTGGTATCAGAGCCATTAAATCTAAGGATTTTAGTGGTATCAAATCGTTTAGGTTTTAGGTTTTGAAAATTTTCGTTTTTGAGGTTTTTGGCATCTGACAGCGCCGTTTTGCGACACAAGGCTGCGACATAACATTTGTGTCGCTGTAGGGTTTTTGCGACATTAACCTTGCGACATAGTAGATTTTGCGACATAACGTTGCGACACAGCTTGCGACATACGGTGCGACATAGTTGTGCGACATACCTGTTTTGCGATATTAAGTTGCGACATAATCTTTGCGACATACTGTTGCGACACAGGATTTGCGACACAACCTTAGTGTCGCTATCTGTACTTTTGCGACACAATTCTGCGACACAACCTTAGTGTCGCATATTCCAGTTTCCAGAAAATTTTGAAAAGTCTCTCGAATCCGTTATAATGACTGCTTCTACATCATCATCTCTTCAACAAGTAGGAGCTATGTTAAAACATAATAGTGAGGTGGGCTCAACAAATAAAGCACCCACGTATACCAACGATATGAATTATTCGGACTGGCGTCAAAGATTTGAAGCATTCGTATCATTCAATGATCCTGAAATGCTTATATACTTCGAGGAAAGATATGAACGTCCGTTAAAAACCGGTGTTCATAATGGACCTATACCTGAAAAGTCCATTAAGTCTATGACTCCTGAGGAACGTAAGGCCTTTAACACTGAGAGAAAGACATATTCTGCTATTACCATGGCCTTACCTCAACAATTATTGAGACAATTACGACACCACAAAACTGCATATGATTTATGGACTGGTTTTGAAAAGAAGTGTGGTGGAAGTACTCAATATAAAAAGAATAAACTGGATCTAGTCAAGAAACAGTTTGAAGTCGTTGATATGCTGCCTACTGAATCTCTTGAAGAAATGTGCAGTCGATACTCACAGCTTGTGAGTGAATTAGTTGAGGGAGGCGTTACTCTTGACAAAACTGATGTAAACAAGAAACTTTTGGGTTCCTTACCCAAAAAGTGGAATACTAGAGTACTGTTGATGGAAAAAGACGAAGACATCATGGATATGGAACTTGATGATTTGGTAGGACAGATTGCTGCTGATCTTCTTGATATGCAGAAAAAGGAAACCAAAGCTACAACACACCTTCAAAATCCAAAACTATATGGTCTGGATGTTCCTGCTGCAGCACCTCAAGCTGCTGGTTCTGCATTTTTCTCTGGGGGTTCTGGTGCTCCAAGTACTTCTGGTAGTTTTGGATATACTACCTCCTCAGGTGGAGGTGGTACCTATTCAAATTTCCAAGGCGCATCTCCTGCAGTTGCTGAAGAACATGCAGCTGTCTTCACTGCTTTCTTGTCTGCTTACGATGACTTTCTGTCAAACAAGAACAGTACTGTGAATCTAACTGAAGAAGACTTCAGTCAGATTGATCAAGATGAACTTGAGCGTATGGATCTGAAATGGAGTATGGCTATGCTCACAAGACGCGTCAAAAACTTCTTGAAGAAAACTGGAAGGAAGAACGTTACTGATCCAGAAGAGAAGGGTCTTGGTTTTAATAAGAGCAAGGTGAAATGCTACCAATGTCATAATTATGGTCACTTTGCTCGTGAATGTGACCGTAAGAAGAACCCACCTTCTGGTTTATCGAAACCTTCGCAGTATAATTCATCTGATAAGGCCAAGAATGATGAGAAAGCGATGGTTTCCGCTGCTTTGCTGCTTTCTAACAATGCTTGGGAGTGGTCTGATCCAGATGAAGAAGATACAGAACGAGCACTGATGGCTGAAGTGCATGAGGTAGATTATGAACCTTTATCCTGTGTATCATGCATTAAATTAACTAACCAGTTAAACAGATATAGAGAGGACACCAAACGTCTTAACACTGTTATCGAAAATTTAAATGAAACAAATGACATGTTGAGAAACAGTGATAAGGCAAGTGGTGAAAAGTTAAAAGCTATTTTAGAAGAGAAAAAGGAACTTAAGGCTAAAATCTTTGAACAACAAGATGAGATTGGTAGCTATGTAGATATGCTATCATTTGTAAAGAAAGAACTTGTTGAATCTCAAACTGAGGTTCTAAATTTAAAGAAAAAGCTTTCTAACTTTTCTGCATCCTCTCTAGTTTTTGATGAAATCCTCCAGGCACAGAGGACGGATATCAAAAGCAAGGCAGGACTTGGTTATCATCAAGTCCCACCTCCTAAGGACTATCTTCCCATGCCTGTCAGGGAAAACATTAATGACTTGACACCTATCTATCCAAAGATAGATGTCAAACCTGTTAAACCTGCAGTTAGTATTAAAATAAGTAAGCCTGAGCTAGCTAAGGCTGAAAATGTCATTACTGCATCTCCACAACCTGAAACTAGTAGGCCCGAGCCAGTTAGGGCTAATACTAGTGAGTCTAACTCAAGTAAGACTCAAACGGTTGAGAACGTTAAGCCTGTTAAGGCTGAGATTCATCAGACTGAGCCTATTAAGTCTGAAAATGTTGTTGAGCCTAAGTTAGGAAAGGCTCTTTCTATGCTTCCTGGTATCATTGAAGAGAAAATTGAGATTGAGGACATAACTGATCAAGAGTATCGACCAGTTAAGAAAAACGTCAAGCCTGAAAATCATATCATTACTATTGAAAGAAATGAACGGGCTATAACAAAAAGGAAAGGTAAAGCTACAGCTGAACCTCAAAAGAAGATTATTTCTAAATCGATTATTCAAAATAAATCTTTTAAACATATTCCTAAAGCATCTCCTGTTGAATATTCACGTCAATGTGAATGTTCAACAAGTGCTTCTTTTGGTCGTGCTCATCGGTTTATTCCTCAATCTCAATCTAGTGTTGAGCATCGATCTTGCTTCTACTGCAAGAAGCAAGGTCATCTGATAAATGTGTGTCCTGTGCTTGCAAAGAAACAGTCTGGGAAACAGGTTTCGCGAGTCCCAAAATTTAAGAAGCTTTCAAAGAAGTTTATTTCAATGAAAGGCTCAAAGACTTCTGTCCCAACTGTGAAAGTCAACAAAGTTGAGCAAAATACTTTGCCAAACCTAAAGCTCAAAGTTGTTGACTCGCAAGCATCCAAACCAAAGCAAGTTTGGAAGATTAAAGAATCTTGCAAAGATTCTACATCCGACAATGCCTCATCAGTCAAACATTCTAAACTGTTTGAAAATAAAGTTTTGACTGATGTGGTCATTGTTGATGATGTTACTGGAGTACCCAAGACTATTAAGGCTTGGGTCTCCATTTCTAATTAATTTACCTTGTTTGTGGTGCCGCAGCAACCTGAATCTGTAAGGAATAGTAAATGGTACATCTACAGCGGTTGTTCTCGGCACATGACCGGTGATGTTTCCCTTTTATCTGAGGTTCATGCTTACAATGGAGGTTATGTGGCCTTCGCTGGTGATAAAGGGGGAGTTATTTCTGGTCAGGGTACGCTTACTAATGGAATGGTAAGCTTTGAGAAGGTAGATTTTGTGGAACAATTGCAACACAACCTTCTCAGTGTCTCTCAAGTGTGCGATAAAAAGTACACTACTGCTTTCACAGACACTGAGTGTTGTATATTGAAGCCGGGATTTGTAATCCCTGAAGAATGGGTGCTACTGAGGGCACCTCGGGAGCGAGACACGTATATTCTTGACATGAGTACTGTGGAAACTACACAGCTCACATGTCTTCTATCTAAAGCTCCCGAGAAGGAATCGTTATTATGGCACAGGCGTATGGGACACTTGCACTTTCGCAAGATGAATTATCTGATCCAAAATGATCTAGTGCGAGGTGTCCCCAAGCAATCCTTTGGGCTGAATGATCACTGCGTCCCTTGTCAGAAAGGCAAGCAACACAAGAAGTCTCACAGACCGAAGCTGGCCAATTCAACTGAGAAGCCCTTGGAGCTGTTTCTCATGGATCTTTTTGGGCCAGTCAGAAAGAAGAGTTTGGGAGGAGCTTCTTATTGCCTGGTTGTGACGGATGACTATTCGCGGTTTTCCTGGGTTTATTTTCTGAAGACCAAGGATGAAGTGCCTGAGATTCTCATTTATCTATTCGATAAGTTGCAAAATCTTTGTGAATTGAGAATCAAGAAGATAAGGAGTGATAACGGTACAGAGTTTAAGAACTGAATTATGGAACTGTACTGTTTGAGCAATGGTATTGAACACCAATTCAGTGCCGCAAGGACTCCACAGCAGAATGGGGTTGCAGAACGTAAGAATAGGACTTTGATTGAGGCTGCACGTACAATGTTATCTGACTCTAAGCTTCCAATCACCTTTTGGGCTGAAGCTGTGAATACGGCCTGCTAAGTTCTGAATCGGGTGTTAACGGTTAAGAAGAAGAATAAGACATCCTATGAGTTGTTCAACAACAAAAAGCCTAATCTAGAGTTTCTTGAACCGTTCGGCTGCTTATGCACGATTATGCACACCAAGGAACGTATTGCTAAGTTCGGTGAAAAATCCTGTGAAGGCGTCTTCCTAGGGTTCTCTAACAACTCAACGAATAAACGTGTGTATAACCTTGTAACCAAGCGTGTGGAAGAACACTTTGAGGTCACTTTCTTTCACTACACTGACAACCCTCAGGGAAAGGGACCAGAATACTTGTTTGATTATCAAACATTGTTTGATTCCTTCAATCTTCCTGAGGAACATGAAGAAGAGGAAATGGTGACACTGCTTCATGGGTTGGATATTGTATCCAACACTTTACCTATTTCTGTGTCTCCACCACCTCCAGCCACACCCGCCTCTGATCATGTTATCATAAGTGACTCTCCGCCTCCACCTGTTACTGAGGCTGTTCCTGACTCTCCAAATGATGAGGAACCAATGTTTGAGGCTTCTGACCTGTCCCCTATATCTGAACCTGAACCGTTACCGGCATCTGATCTTGCTGACTTACCTGATCTTGAGCTCGAACTTGAGGCTGATTCTACGAACCTTGATTCTGTCATCGTTCCAGCTGAAATTCCGAGTTCTCGTATCAATGTGTCACATCCTGTTGATGCCATACTTGGTGACTTGCAAAAGGGAGTGTTAACCAGACGCCAACTTGCTGCTGTTGAATCCGCTTCAACGTCTTCATCTGCTGTTGTCTTGCTTCGCAAATTGAAGAATGTTATCTATCACAAGTTGAACCGAAGAAGACTGCTGATGCGTTGAAGGATCCATACTGGGTTGAGGCGATGCAGGAAGAGCTTCAACAGTTTAAAAAGCTGCAAGTATGGACATTGGTGCCATTACCCAAAGGTGTTCATCCAATTGGCACTCGTTGGGTGTATCGTGTGAAGAAGGATGATCGAGGCGTTGTCATTCGCAACAAAGCACGACTAGTGGTCCAGGGTTTCACTCAAATAGAAGGCTTGGACTACGATGAAGTGTTTGCCCCGGTTGCTCGTTTGGAATCGATTTGCATCTTCCTGGCGTACGCTTCCTTCAAAGGTTTTCGGGTCTATCAGCTTGACGTGAAAAGCGCTTTTCTATATGGTCAAGTGGTCGAGGAGGTCTATGTCAAACAGCCGCCTGATTTTGAAGACTCTGTTCATCCGAACTACGTATGCAAGCTGGACAAGGCGTTGTATGGTCTTCATCAAGCTCCTAGAGCTTGGTATGAGAGACTTGCTACTCATCTGCTGAAGAACGGTTTCGTACGAGGAACGATCGATAGTACCCTCTTCATCAAGCATGACGGGGATGATCTTTTGATAGTGCAGGTATATGTGGATGACATCATCTTTGGTTTTACCAAGGATGATATGTGTCGTGACTTCGAGAGGATCATGAAGTCGGAGTTTGAAATGAGCGCTATGGGGGAGCTAAAATTTTTCTTGGGTGTACAAGTTGAGCAGTCTGCCAAAGGGATTTACATTCATCAGTCCAAGTATGTCAACGATATGTTAACTCGGTATAACTTGAGTGATTGTAAATCCTATGGGACGCCTTTGGAGCTGAATCATCAACTTGGTCCAACAGAGGATGAAGAGGACTGTCCGGAAAAAGATTACCGATCTATGATTGGTTCTCTGATGTATCTCACTGCATCACGTCCGGACATTGTCTTTGCCGTCTCTCTCTGTTCCAGGTATCAGTCTAAACCGAAGGTGTCTCACATGAAGGCAGTTACGCGAATCTTTGGTTATCTCAAATATAGACCAACACTTGGTCTATGGTATTCTAATGAGAAAACCTTCGCGCTCACTGCTTACTCAGACTCGGACTATGGTGGATGCAATATGGATAAGAAGTCTACTTCTGGTGGATGTCAGTTTCTTGGACCTCGGCTCGTTTCATGGCAGTGCAAAAAGCAACCAACCGTCTCTACCTCAACCGCAGAGGCTGAATATATTGCTGCTGCTAGTTGCTGTTCCCAGGTTCTTTGGATACAACACCAGTTGCGCGATTACGGTTTACTCTTAACTATGACTCCTCTTCATATAGATAATACTACTGCTATATCAATTACACGTAATCCAGTCCAACATTCTAAGACCAAACACATAGAAATTAGGTTTCATTTTATACTACTGCTATAGGTTTCATCTATAGGTACAAATTTTACGCGTTATTACTTCCTATTTATGCCAACATTTATATTTCAAACTTCGGTTTTCAGTTTTTAATAAGTTTTGGTCAAATTACACGTCCTGTGATGTTTACATACTGATATAAGTTGTGTTTTATGTTTCTTTTATACCTGCGCACCTTTGGGACTGATCCACACACAAAAACCCCAATATTTTTACAGTTTGAAAAATCTGGGCTCGCTGTGTTCTTGATTGCGACACAACCTGCGACACAGCCTGTCTTTGGTGTTATGTCGCTTAATGTTTGCGACACAGTCCTTGTGTCGCTGACATGTGTGCGACACAACTTATATGTCGCTAATAAATCATTAAATTGATTTAATTGCTAAACTGCGACATAACTCGTTATGTCGCACTACAATCTTGCGACACAAGGATTGTGTCCCAGTACATTTTTAATTGACAAATGTCAATGTTTTAAAATGTATGTTATTACTAATGGCTTCCGAGTTTCCTGTGTTTTTACAGATATGGCTCACGTACATGCTTTTTTCTGGGAACCGAGACATAACGTCATGGCTTTCCTCGATGACGAGAAAGAATCGGCGGCACCGTACCGCCTGATGATTGCGTTTCTGCGTCGATCGAGAATTTATACAGCGATCACAGCCACCACCACCATCTATCGTAATCATGTTTCTGATTTCTGGGCTAATGCGCATGTTAACTCGGATCTTGAGTTTACCCGGATCATCTCTCGGGTTCAAGATCGCGAGATTATATTTTCTGAGCAGCTCATTCGGGATTTCTTTCAGTTTCTGGATGACTCTGACATGCCAGTGGCTTATGCTCATGATTTTATAGCTGGGGGTATGGCTCGTCTGGGCTATCCGGGTATTCCCCGTGACCAATATCGCAAGGCTTATCTAACCAGGGTCTGGCGTTATTTGATGCATATTATGATTGTTTGCCTCTCTGGCAGGAAGGCTGGCTTTGATGGTATGAGCTTCTCTACAGCCTCTGCTATGCTAGCATTGGTCTACAACAAACCCTACAACCTCTCGGGTTACATTTTTCGGATATTGGTAGACAACGCGAAGGCCGGGGAGGGTCAGTGGACTTTATACCCACGTTTTGTTCAGTTGTTGATCAACCACTTGCTCCCGGGTTTACCGGTGGCTCCGCAGCACCAGTTTCGCCCTACACCGATGAATACACGTATTTTCGTGGTATCCGGTCAATATACTCGGGGTGCACTTGTCCCGCCAGATGTCCCTCTGTTTGGACATATCATTAATGAGGCCTATGTGCCTCCGGAGGGTGATGAATTTGCTGATCCGGCTCCGATTCAAAGGCCTCTCTCACCTCTTCCACAGGCTCCAGGTGTTCAAGCCCCTCTCCAGCAACCAACACCTCCTCAACAACAACAACAACAGGCTATCAATCCCGATCCTCAATTTGATAATAGTTTTAGGGATATTGATGAGTTATACCCTTCTCCTCCTCGGTCAACGGGCAAAAGGCCCCGTGAGGATGTGACCTTCATTGTCTCTGAGGACTTGCCTACTACCAGCCGTCCTCGTACCTCTTCGTCTGCAGGGCCTTCAGAAATTCAGACTCCAGTGCAACCTCATCCGGATATTATAAAGCAACTTTTGGAACGGATGGAGGAAATGCAGAAGACTGTGCACGACCAGGCTATTATCATTCCATCTCAAGCTGCACTTATCGAGGCTCAAACTTCTAGAATTACAACCTTAGAGGATAAGTTTAGGGAGTTTGAGACCCGGTCTATTGGTCCGGGGGAGTTTGTGTAAGTCTCTAGATCTTGGTTAGCGATAACGAATTATCTTTTAGGTATTGAGGTGCGGAATCCCTCAATACTTAAGGTTTTAGGCTTATATAACTAATCTATCAATTAACAAGCTTCGTTTTGATATCAACTAGTGTTAAACAATCAAAACCGAGCCTATTCAATGATAGTCTTTATATCAGCACGAATTTCGAGAAGAGAATACTTAAATATTTGGTGTGTGTTATCTTGGCACGGATTTCTAGATCTCTTTAATAATGAGCAGCATTAAAATATTTATATCTGGTTTAACTCGCAGCCCATGGGCCTGCGAGTCCAGATGGACTGCGAGCCCACATCTCAGCTCGCAGGTAGGTCCTGCGAACCGAGAAAGCTGCGAGCCCAAAACTCAACTCGCAGGTAAGACCTGCGAGTCCAGTTTACAGCGAGCTCAGATCTCAACTCGCAGCTGAGAGCTGCGAGTCCAGATTGGACTGCGAGTTGAGATCTCAACTCGCAAGTCTGTTGACCTGCGAGTTGACTTCTCAATTCGCGATTCAGACTTTAACTTAAAATCGATATTTGTCTAATAACATTTAACAAATAATAATAACAAGTTAATATCATATATTTACAAGTCTAAACCAATTTATACAAGTTTGATAATAAATACACTAGTCCTATTACAAGCTAGATCTATTGTCACAATAACATGTCCCAACAGATTCCCCCTTGACAATAGCTCTAGTGTCGTTATCTTCAACTTTGTCTTTGGTCTTTACTTGTAAATACTACTGCCCATATGAATCTTCATTCTAATACAAGTCTTCACCATTAATTGATAATCTCTTGCAAGATCACCCCATGCTTCAGTCGTTAAGATCCTGTTTTCGTTTAACTTCAACAGGTCCTTCCTCGACAGATTCATCAGGTGTCGATGGTCATAGACTGTTAGAATTACTCTTTCTCCTCCTTCGACTTCATCATCAGCTTCAACCATGACAGCTTCACCAGTCTCTGAGTCCACGTGCCAGTTCAGAAGATTTCCCAGAATATTCTGTGGCATTGTCTTCAGTGGTATCTGCTGTATGCACTTGACAGCTGGATAAGTTTTCTTCCTTAATCTTCGGCCAGTTCTCTGACTTCGTTCCTTTAATTTGATCGTCTTTCCGACTCTTGGCTTAATCTTCTCAAACTTCATTGATCTACCCTCAGTCCGAATGATTCTCTCAACATACGTTGCGTAGGGATCATTACTGGGATTTATCAGTTCTAAGCGTGCCAAGTCTCGAATTTCAAATCGAGGAAGCGAACTGAATACTTTAAGCTTCTTATCGAAATATTGAACTCCGTCAAATCTTTTGATATCGAAAAGTTTCAAGTCAGAATCAAAATACCAGCCGATGATCCCCTTCCTTGGAGCTTTCTTTCCAGTTATATCTACTAGACATCCCAACCTTTTGCTTTCTCCTTTTCAGAGGTCTAAACATGGGATTATTTCTGAGTTTTTCTGGAAGGTCATCTTCTGATTCAGAACTGGTTGAGTCATCTAGATTTTCATCTAACTCAACAACCCTTTCTCCATCTTCTTCCTGGATGACCACTTTAGTTGTAGATGGGCTCACGATGTGTTCATCAACAACAGCGTCAAGATCTACACACTCGTTTGCTCCATCATTAACAATGAAAGTCCAATCTTCAGGAGGTACAAACTCTCCTTCCTCAAGGTCAAAGTCAATGTCCTCATCTAATTCATCTAGCATGTCGCCTTCAGAATCTGATAAGTTCAACATTTCATGACCTATAGAAATACATACACAAATAGATTAATATCATAAGTTCTTTCATTGATTTCCCTGAATCAATCTAAGATTTTTCTTATTAATCCCTTTGTGTATTTAAAATATATTATATATATATATACTTATTCAAATCTTTCATCGATTATGATAATCGATCTAAAATTTGAATAAGTCTTATAATATGCGAACATCATATATTATATGATCTTATAACTCTTTTATCGATCATAGTCAATCTAGAATTACAAAAGGCTTATAATATACGAACATTCATAATTATAACATTTTAAACATTCAAGTTTAAACATCTTAATTACAGAATTATATTACAAAATAATTCAAAGTTACAATGTATTAATAATTACAATCAGTCTATATTAATATAAGTGTCACCTTCTTCAGCTCCACCCTTCGCAGTACCAGCACCAGCTCCACTACCACTTGCTTCAGCAGACTCCCCCTGAAATGTAGTCTGCTGACCAGTCGTTGAAGGACCGGCCAGCTCACTATCCTTCTGAGCTGAGGGATCATCATCTTCATCATTCTTATTCTTCTTCGCCAGCTCATCTTCCTTGCAGGACTCTTGATATATCAATACCTCCCCTTGAGATGGCTTGTCCTTCAGAAGGCTGATGACCAGGCGATCAAGTCTGTCAATTTGTCTTTGCTTATCAGCTACATCATCTATCAGATTACTATTTGTCTTGATGAGTAGTGAGTAAGCGTTATTCTGTGTAGTGACATTGTCGGACAGTTGTAGAAGCTGATTAGCAAAAGTGTTAGCCACTACTTGCAATTCTCTAACCCTAGACTCCAATTGTGTAATGCGTTCAGCATCAGTCATAGGTGAGGTGGATGGAGCATCAGAAGTTGTGGTTGGTGGTGTGGGAGCAGGCGGTTGCATTTTCTTCGCTATCTCGGTAGCAACATCGGTTAATAGACGCGCCGCAACCCTGCTAGATTTGGTGGTTGGGTGCGAAGACGGGCGAACCAAAGCAGCAATCATTTCAGCCTCTGAGGGCGTAGAACTTGATTGTAGATGAGCTGCAGAGGTTGAAGCTGTTTGTCTGAGCAGCTTGCGAGGTCGAGTAATAAGCACCTCCTCCTCTTCTTCTTCATCCTCATCTTCTTCGACAAGAACAAAATCAGGATCCTGATCAACGGCTTTCCTCTTTAATTTCAGCGTCGGATCCATAATCAGTCTTGATCCTTTTCGAATCATCCCTTCTGGAATCCCAGAGACAAACCCTGGTGGTCCAGTCTCATCATCATCATCAGACTCAGATTCAGAAGCCGAAGCAGCTTCTCCATCTCTGCCCGATGGCCCAACAGCATCAGATGCCTCAGTAGGTAGAGGTGTACCAGAGGTACTCGGACCTGCAGCCAAAAATTGATCTATATCTTTAAAGACCTGATCAGTGTCCTCTTCAACTCGTGGTGGCTCAGCAATATATTGATCCACATCCTGCAAGATAGGATCATTTGCATCATCATTTTCAGCCAAAACTTGTTGCACTACTTCAGCAGCAACTTCAGCATTAACTTGTGGCTCTTGCTGATTTGCCTGATTTAGAACCTCCTCTATCAGCTCTTGTGGTGCAGGCACAGCTGCAGCCACATCAACATCAATCCAACCATTGTTTGGTGGCGAAATATACTCGGGATTAACCAAAAATCCAAACAACTCTGTCAGCTGTGGTTGCATCTCGAATCTGCGAGAGGTTTGCATAAACATCGCATTATATGCCCGTAACCCAATGGTATCAACCTTCAGATCCGCTTGAAAAACCGGCAGATCAGGGATAGAGGCCCTAATAATCAGCATGCAAAATCGGGGATAGATCATAAACTGCGATCTAACTCCCCCCAAAATTTGGCGTACAATCTCCCCAAAGATGTAATCTGAAAAGCTGTATGGTTTGTTATAAACAAGTGACAGTAAAGCAGATAGGAGAGAAGAGCTCAACTCATCGTATCCTCCCTTCTTCGGTCCAAAGATAGTTACAAGGACATGCCATAAGAACCTCCACTCACCGAAAATGAGCGCCTTCAAGAACTGACGCCCTCTCTTGGGTCCAACATACCCCATCCGTCCTAGAGCACCTTCAAGAAAATCCGAAGAAAACTCGGTCGGTCCATCTTCCTGCTCTACAGTGCCTAACTGTAATATGTTTCGCAGATCTGAGGCAGAGAAGATAACCGGGTGGTCATTAATCCTCGTCTGGATGACCGGAGGATTCACGGATGTGTCATATACAATATTAGCCCAGAACTGGGTAAGTATATCTTGTGAAAGAGCAGGTGACTCTGTAATGGCATACTGTATCCTTGATCGACTCAGAAATGTAAGAATCCGAGCGACCCTGGATGCACCTCGTGCATTGATATCTAGATCAACAACCACGTTGTGATGAGCAGCGAATAGTCTAGCCATATCTGTAATATCACAAATTACACAAATGTTAGACAATTAGATTAACAAATATTGATAAACTTATATGATCTACAACTTCTAATTGAACTATTAAGTCGTGAAACTTAATTATCAATTATAGTTGTTCAACATATACTAAATCAATAAGTCTAACTTTCAAATTAACCTGCTACACAAATATATTACTTATTACGGAAAGTCATAAGTGTTATATATAAAGTATACGATTTTATTTGTTTACATTTAAGTCGACACATCTAACCGTATATTAATTTTAACTTATAAACGCTTAATTAGTTAATTAATCGAGAATTCGTAAATTCAAAATTCAAAATTTTCAAATGTCAGCTCGCAGTGTCAACAAAAGTCAACTCGCAGAATTCAACTCGCAAGTTCAACTCGCAGAGTTCAAGTCAGCTCGCAAGAGTCAACAAAAGTCAACTCGCAGAATTCAACTCGCAAGTTCAACTCGCAGGTCAACAGAAGTCAACTCGCAAGTTCAACTCGCAGAGTGCAACTCGCAAGTCAGACTTGCAAGTCAACTCGCAGGTTGGACTCGCAAGTCAACTCGCAAGTTGGACTCGCAAGTCAACTCGCAAGTTGGACTCGCAAGTCAAACTTTGAGTTCAACTCGCAGAATGAATGTTGACCCGTTGACCTGCTGACCTGCGAGTTGAGTTGGATCTCAACTCGCAGGATGAACTGCAGAAATGACATCATCCAAATTTTTCAAATTTTGGAAGTTTTAGCATGATCAATCTATGTCCTCAGGTCCAATGTACTCCTATTAACATAAACCCTAAGGTTTCGTGTTGATTTGAGCATTACATTAAAGATTTTGGTAATTAAAAATCAAAAACCCTTATTTTTAATAGAATGTCGATTTTGATCAAACTACACGGTGGATTAGCTGGATTTATACCTCAATAGATTCACAATCCAAAAATGTATAAAAGCAATAAGGTCAAACGTTCGATGCCAAACCGAAATTTCGAAAATAATAATGAAATAGTGTTTCGGCTCGCAACTGTCAACTCGCAAATGTGTTTGGATTCGCAAGAGAGTTTGAAGTCTGAACTCGCAGCCCTTTTTTATACCCATTGAATCTCGGCTCGCAGAACTCAACTCGCAGAGTTGAGTTCAGCTCGCAGCCCCATTCAATTCGCAACACTATTCTCAGTTCGCAATTTTTGTCCAAAAATTACATTTTAATTACAAAACGTCATTTTTAAGTCCAAATTGCGTACAAGTCTAAAATCTGAGGATCTTGTACTTGTTTTTCTTATGGAATAGCGAACAAGTCTAAAATAAAATATTTTTCACTTATCTTGCTTGGAAAAAGCGCACAAGTCTAAAATAAAATATTTTTCACTTATCTTGCTTGGAAAAAGCGCACAAGTCTAAAATCTGAGGATCTTTCACTTGTTATGCAATAATACGAACAATAGAAACATAAAAAATAAAAAATAAAATAAAAAAATAAAAAAATAAAGAAATAAGATAAAATGAAATAAATAAAAGTTCAATGATTCATAATAAACATTGGAATCAAGTACCCTTGTATTAATGAAACATTTTGACTAAAATAAAATTACAATAAAGTAAAATAGATCCTAATCGAGGGCGTTAAAAATTTATCAACAGTGAGATCATATCAGAAGGAAACAGCTGAACCAAATGATGAGTAAAAAGTCTAAGAAGATTGTTAGTATGCAAACCTTATGAAATTCAGAATAAGTTACATAAGAACTCACAACTTAACCATTTATCAACTTACATTTATAAGAGTATAACTTGGTTACCTATTTCCACAAAATATAATATTCACATCAAAATGAAGTGATTTAAATATCATAGACAGTTCAAGATGATTACCGGTATTATAATCCATATAAACAAAGTCTACACTGATTTCCAAGCAAACCTTTTATTGTTTGAATGTGTATTACCTAATGTGATTCAAAAATGACATACTGAGAAATCAAAAATAACACATAACACCGTATCTTTCTCTTTCAAGGTAGAGGTCACTAAATAATGTTCTTTGCGAAGCATATGACATACCCTAGAGTAAATGTGACAAATATCAAACTCGTTTTGTAGATACTAGTGGTTCTAGTTCTGTACTTAGTACAACAGAAGATCCCTTAGTATAGACAAACCAAGCTTGAAACTATTGGCAAAACTAAAGGAGTCAGGTCTGTACTTAGTACAATAAAGACACCAGTAATTTCACTAACAGCCATAATTCTTATTATTTGTCTTGACATATTTTCATAGATTCTTGATAACAGTGTATGGTCAGACTATCTTTCATCAATTAAGACTTATGTCATACGTCATATAGTAAATCACACGAGATAACACACAGAAGATTTATAGCTTATTATATGCTCAGAAATCAAAGCAGAAATTGCCTACCAGTACATCATATACTGAAGCTGTCTAGATCTAAAGTTTTTCAAGCAGATTATATCGTGTGGAGAGAGGAGTATACTAAAATAAAGATAAGTGAAAGCCTGGTTTTAAAGATGTAAAGTTCATGTAACAAATTTGAATCTACTAACATATCTAACTTAAGACTTTTACCTACATTTATTAAGCCAATTCCTCTAATTTATTATCATTTCCCAGTTGATAAAGACTTAACCTTTATCGGAGGTGATTCCCCAACGGTAACAAGCAAATGAATGCCATACGCCTTACCCCCTTTTCCTTTTTTTTTTTCAAAAAAAATAAGCATAAACTAATAAATATAAACGACTAATTATTACAAACCAACTCTATGGAAGACTAATCCTCTGGATTTCTCATTCCATTTAGTTGCACCAATTTCTCGAATCGAGCTCTGTCGAACGCTTTGGTGTATAAGTCTGCTAAATTATCCACAGATGGAACCTTAGCTAACTTTATCAGGTTCTTCTCAGCACAGTCTCTAATAAAGTGATGTCGAATATCAATATGTTTAGTTTTACTGTGCTTGACCGGATTATTGGTTATTGAGATCGTTGATTCATTATCAATCATCATAGGAGTATTTGTTATACTCAACCCATAATCAAGCATTTGTTGTTGTATCCACAGAACTTGGGAACAACAGCTGCCAGTTGCAACATACTCAGCTTCACATGTAGAAATGGCTACTGAGGTTTGCTTCTTGCATTGCCAAGAGACCAGTCTACCTCCTAGGAATTGACATCCACCGGTTGTAGACTTTCTATTCTGATTGCACCCTCCGTAATCAGAATCAGTGTAAGCCACAAAATCTAAGTCTCCATCAATCGGATACCAAAGTCCCAGCTTCGGTTTCCCTTTGAGGTAACGAAGAATTCGTTTTACAGCTTGCATGTGAGATTCTTTAGGAGTAGCTTGATATCTTGCGCAAACACATACTGCAAACATTATATCAGGCCTTGATGCTGTAAGATACATTAGTGATCCAATCATGGCCCTTTAAAGAGTAGGATCCACGTCTCTATCACTCGATGTATCTGGACCAATACCATGGGCTTCCGGAATAGGAGTATGAAAAATTCTTGATTCTTCCATCTTGAATCGTTCTAGAAGCTCATTAGTATACTTAGTCTGATGAATGAAATATCCATCTTTCTTTTGATCGACTTGCAATCGTAAGAAAAATGTCAATTCACCCATCGCTGACATTTCAAACTTGTTCTTCAAAACTCGTTCAAATTCACTACACATCTTTTCGTCAGATGACCCAAAGATGATGTCATCCACATATACTTGAACAAGTAGAAAGTCTCTCTTCTTCCATTTGACAAAGAGTGTACTGTCAATTTTTCCTCTTGTAAAACCATTCTCAAGAAGATAAGTAGACAGTGTTTCATACCACGCTCTCGGAGCTTGACGTAATCCATATAGAGCCTTATCGAGACGATATACTCTATCTGGATACTTTGGATCAGTAAATCCCGGTGGTTGAGAAACATACACCGTTTCTTTCACTTTGCCATACAAGAAGGCACTTTTAACATCCAGCTGAAATACTTTTATTTTCTTAGAGGCTGCAAATGCTAAGAATAACCTAATTGCTTCAAGCCTAGCCACAGGCGCAAACACTTCATTGTAATCAATCCCCTCTTGTTGATTGAAACCTTGGACAACTAGACGAGCTTTATTGCGAATCACGATTCATCGATCGTCTTTCTTGCACTTAAATACCCATCTAGTTCCAATTGGATATTCTCTAACAGGTAAGTCAACCAACTCCCAAACTTGTAATTTTGTGAACTGAGACAGTTCTTCCTGCATTGCCTCGACCCACGAATTTTCCTTCAAAGCTATCTGAACATTCTTAGGTTCAATTTGTGAGATAAAGCATGAATATAGACATAGATTAGAAATCCTTGTCTCGTTCATTTCAGCATACAAGCTTGAATGAGTAGATGTACTAGCTTTAGATTGATTCCGAGTCAGAACAGGAGAATTTGGATCACCGATGATATTATCAATTGGATGAATCCTATTAATTCTTGTTGAAATAACAGGTTCAACTGGAATATCATCCTGTAAGTTGGCACCAATTTCCTCCAAAGGTGGTATACCTTCATTAGTAGTTGATATCCTTAATTGTCTCAGAGGAGTAAGAACATCATCCATAATCCTTTGAGAAGCAATTTCAGGATCTTCACTCTCTAGAGGTATATCATCTTGAGGTTGTTGTGACTCGATAGGGGGGACCACATCAGTATCGACAATATTCCTAGCATCAGACGTTTGAGCACTCGATGAAGGAGTGGGATCCTCATCTCCTGACGATAAATGCTCAGGAATATCTGAGTTACTGACATAGTCACTGATAGGGACTTTAAATGACTTGAAAAGATCTGAATAGTCAAACTGCCAATCCAATCCCTTATGTGAGTCATGTGTATAGCTCGTAACTTCGATGTTATAAACTATTTCAACATGTCCCGAATTTTTATTGAAGGCCCGTTTGTTTGGTGAGTTAGGCATGTAGCCTAGGAAGTATCCTTCGTCAGCCTTCTCACCAAATTTAGGTTGATGACTTGTTTTCAACAACGTACATGAAACTCCAAAGGGTTCAAACCCTTTTAAGTTCGGTTTCTTTTTGTTCAAAAGCTCATAACATGTCTTGTTCTGCTTTTTAACCATAAGAACCCGATTGAGAACATGACATGTTGTATTCACTGCTTCTGCCCAAAATATGACCGGAAGCCTTGAATCTGCAAGCATTGTTCTCGCTGCTTCAATTAGAGTTCTATTCTTCCTTTCAGCAACACCATTTTGTTGAGGTTCATATGGTGCACTGAATTGATGTTGAATGCCTTTGCTTAAGCAATATACATTCAATGTAGAATTCTTGAACTCGGTCCCATTGTCACTACGAATTCTCTTAACTCTTTTTCTATAGATGTTCTCTATTAGATCTAGAAACTCCATAAGAATGCCCGGAGTTTCATCCTTAGATCCCAAAAAGAATACCCAAGAGAATCTAGAGAAATCGTCTGTGACAACCAGACAGTACCATTTGCCACCTATGCTTCTCTTGCTTATTGGGCCAAAGAGATCCATATGTAGCAACTCAAAAGGCGAGGAAATACAGTTCACATTTTTAGACTTGTGTGGTTTCTTATGCTTTTTTCCTTTCAAGCAGGATATACACTTGTCTTCAAATGCAAAACTCTTCGGTGGTACACCCAGAATTAACTCATGTTTTGTTATGTAGTTCATTTTACGAAAATTTAGGTGTGCCATTTTCCTATGCCATAGGAGAGAGTCTGATTCTGAAGCCTTGGATAATAGACAAGTAGACACCATTGAAGTAATAGGAGCATTCATGTTGATAGCATAAATGTCCTTCTTCCTTGGAGCTTTCATCAGTATCCATTTTTCGGGAATGATAAAACCCGGCTTCAGGATCAAGGCCTCTTTCTCGGTGAAGAGAACAGGATGACCTTTATCACAGACTTGGGAAACACTCACTAGGTTGTGCGTTAGTTCTTCAACGTAATTCACATCCTCTAGAGTCAAAGTTCCATTTGAAACTGTTCCTTTCCCAGTAATTACTCCTCCTTTATCACCAGCGAAGTGCACTCCTTGTCTCAGTCCACCTCTGAAGTCTGTCAGTAGACTTCTGGTTCCCGTCATTATAACACCCCTCTTTCTATATAAGAATATTATATTAATAAATACGGAAGCATGAATTTAAAATACATTAAATAGTTTACAATTCCCAAAAATACACTAATTTCAAACTTTTTAAACTACAAAAGGCGTGGTATTATAAAAATTCTCCAAACAAGGTTTATTACAAAAACCATATCAGAGTCCTAGAGCGCAGTCAAACATTCCCTTGATCAACCAATCACCTCCCGCACCCACAATAATCAAAACATATCCTGCAGGAAGTAAAATGAGGGGTTAGTACAAAGCTAAGTGAATAGATTCATCACACTCCATTCAACTTAGCATAACTAGCTAATTACACCAATAAAACGTAAACACACATAATTCAATGAGGATCGGTGGCTCTGGGGATATCATAATACCCGGGGATTCCCCCAAGAACACTTACCGTCAATCCGTATGGCCAATACAGAATAGACCGATAACTACTGGTTATTAAACACATACACAGGTCTCAAACACAACAAATGAATCAAAACCTGTGTAAAACACATAATAACCAGAAGTCCAACTACACGTTGACCTCAATAACATAGTACACATAGCTCACATATCACGTAGATCAATAATCAATAATCAAGACTAAACAGTCTGATACACATCTACGTTTACTTGTTGTAACCAAATAGTTACAACTAAATCAAATGATGAGTTCCGAATCCACTCACCGATACCTCTGATGTCTGCACACTCAGTATTCTTATATCACTGAGTCTTACGTTGATCTGAAACAGAAATCAAATACAAATCAGAAGTTCGTTCCATAAATATCATTATAATCTAATTATCCAATCAGGTAGTCCCTGAAGTTTAGGCAATCAAAAGTTCAATCAGAAATAAACTCAGAAAAAGTCCGCAATACCGCTAAAAACTGAAAAAAAATGCCATTTTCGGGTCCTAGATGACCCCGGATGGCCAAAAACTGCCTAGGCTATTAAAATATAGCCTTGATTACTAGGTCGTTTCCAATTGACTATGCGAATTTCAACTAAATCTGAGTTAGTGATATTTTCACAAAACCGCGTCTCAAAAACACTTATGCATTTTCAAAATTTGCAAAACAAAAAATCTCTTTTATAAACTTAGCGACACAACCATTGTGTCGCACCACAAACCCTTGCGACACAACCACTGTGTCGCACAACAGAAACCTGCGACACTAACATTGTGTCGGAATACTCAAAATGGCCGCCTTTAGCGACATAACCACTGTGTCGCATAACATTCATGCGACACAACCTGCGACACAAGCCTTGTGTCGCAATGATGAACAGCCCAGTTCCCAGATTCAAAATTCACAAATTCAAACATGTAATAATCAAATTAACCTATTCCAATCGGTGTAATTCACTTATAAACAATAACAACACATAATAATCAAACCCTTACCTCGAAATCACGGATTAAAAGCTCAAATTAAATCAAAACCCAACTTTCTTTTCTTCTCTCTCTAATTCTCTCTAACTCTCTCTCTATAAACGATTTTAAGTGTTTGGAAATGGTCTGGAAGTATTTGGGCGGCGATTATATATATATAATTTCAAATTACACTTAAGCTCCTTAATTAATTTCAGTTCAGCCCGTTTTGCGACACAGTCCTGCGACACAACCATTGTGTCGCACAGACAACCTGCGACACAACCCTTGTGTCGCAGAAAATCAAAAACTTACAATTTTGAATCTACTAATATTTCACAATAAAACACATAATATTAAATAGTTCTAAAACAATTAAATAATCAATTAAAATAATAGAAATTACCAAAACGAAAGAGAGGCTGTTACAGTCATGTGCCTAGAGCATCCACTGTCAACATACCACCAGTTGTCGTAGTTCCCAGTCTGCTCCTGCACATGTAATTTGTACACAATTAGTTATCAAGAGGGACCCAAGCCATTACGGTCTTGGTTTGTCCCTTATCATTGACAAACTGTAGCTCTTTAAAATAACCATTTTTCCCATTGGGAGCTTTGGTCACTTTTGAAGACGCATCAGCTTGCTGATGATTAGTGGTCCTGGGTCTATAAGTTGATTGATTTCCAACCCTCCCCGAAATATAACCCTGGGATTTTTGCCCTTGGCTACGATTATCATAGGACCCTTGGTAAACTCCTTGTGTGCGAGATGTAGAACCAATCTCAAAATGACTTTGGTTCCTTCTCGGAGTCATAAACCTCGACGGCACTTGATCCTTAGCAAAGTTTTCATGCCGTTTAGGTTTTGGTGGCGAGACACTGTGAGACGCATCTCTTTTCAGAGCAGTCACAGGTTTAATACCAATACCAGGTCTGGTACCTAACCTGTCTGTGCTAGAGATATTTTTAGACTTATCACTGGCCTCGCGCTTAGGAGCAGCTTCATTCTTCTTATTGGGACAGCAAGAAGAGACATGTCCTCGTTGATGACATTTGAAGCATGACATCTGCTTTCGTGACTTAGCAGTCTTAGCAGACTCCTTCTTTGTCTGATCAAAAGACACTGAAGGTAAC
Organism: Logfia minima; assembly: GCA_963921325.1. Classification (NCBI taxonomy): domain Eukaryota; kingdom Viridiplantae; phylum Streptophyta; class Magnoliopsida; order Asterales; family Asteraceae; genus Logfia; species Logfia minima. The sequence continues at coordinate 28,307,058 of OY992770.1, forward strand.
TCCTTATGTTTCTTAATGAACTCATTATTTCCATCAGTACTTCCAATCATCCCACTTGATACGAATTGTACTTTAGTGAGAGATTTGACTGTACTCTTGGTTAATGATGAATCATTGACAGTCTCTTTTTGGATCTCAGATGCAATAGACTGTTGATTTTCCAAATCCTCAGTCTCAGGATTAACATCTGTCATTTCTAAGTCAACAGAAGTGGAAGCAGTGTAATTGGCATTAAAGGGCGGAGGAACATCTGAGTATCCTAGGCCAGTAACATCCTTTACACTACGTTGAGAGCCAATGATTCTATCTAAGGTCAAAGAAGAAGTTCTATAACCTTCAAATTTTCTATTCAGCTCTACCAGTTTCATATTTGACTTTGATAACTCCTTATCCCTAATAGCTATATTTCTATTAAGCTCATTAAGGTTTAGATATAACCCGTCTATTTTAATACATTGTTCATTTATAATGTCAGTCAGACTGGTCTTATCTAGAGCATCACTCTTAATCTTCTCGTTCAGTGCTAATTTATCTTCACCTAACCTACGAACATCAGACTTAGCTAAGTCTAATTCTGAGGTCAAGGTTTTGTTAGATTCTGCAAAGACACTAACCTGTGTTTGAAGATCAGTAACTAAATAGCACACATCAGTGAGAGTAAGGAGATCTAGACATACTTTTTTCTTTTCGGATTGAATATCAGCCATATATGCCACAAAATCATTGGGACTCATTTCTTCTGTCGAGTTGATGTAGAGAACATCTTCCTCAATCCCCTTAACTTCTGTGTGTGGCACATTAGCTTGAAGTTCTTCAGTAGTCGGCATGTAGGAAGTGGATTCAATTTGTTTCTCTTGATCGTCAATCTCAGCCATGAGAGCTTGCTCTGATGGTGTAGACCAATCATAAGATCTGTCTATTTGCTGAACCACTAAGACTTTGGAAGTTAGATTACTTCCCGAATCTTGTTTTGAAGTTCCAGCATCAACCTTTGGTCTTTGGCATTCCCTGGCAAAGTGTCTGTAACCTTGACAATTATAACACTTGACCTTGGACTTGTCAAAACCTGGTCGATTTCCAACCACTCTCTTACCCGTACGCTTTAGGAAATTCTTTACTCTCCTTGACACCATAGCCAGTTGCCACTGGAGGTCCATTTCCTCTAAGTCATCAGGGTCAACCTGATCATAATCTTCATCAAATTGTGCCGGATCGTTTATCTTCCCTTGAATATAGTTTTCATAGGAAGCAACGAACGATGCCAACACGGAAAGTTGTTGTTCGGCTTATTTCACACTCATCGACATCTTATGATGCCCTTGAGTGGTTTTATCTGAGGTGGCGTTCCTGTTTCTTTTTTCACCGCTATCCGAAGCAATGAAACAGAGATCCTCAGTCAATTTTTCTCCAATCTCATCAATTTCATCCGCAAACAAAGTCGTGGTCGAATTGGATGAGGAATTAGAGATACTGGTCTTTCCATGGTACAGACCAGGATTCTGTAGATGATCAGAATCCGTATCTCTCGTTCTCTTAGAGAAATCATAACCCCTTAGTTTATCAATCGCTTTCTCTAGGGTCATGGTTGCATATCTTTCATCATTATCTTTCAGCATGATACCGTACATCTCCCATTTACAAGGTAAACCCTCAATAAACTTGTCGGTTTTCTCCTTGTCATTATAGAAGATAGCATGGTCGTCAAGCTCACTTAATAGATGATAGAAACGGGTGGTGTAAGCCTCAAGATCTTCTTCTCTAAAAGCCTTAAATACCATAAACTGCTTTTTTAGAAGATTACATTTACCAGCTTTCACATGAGGGCTCCCCTCACATCTCTTTTCTAGAGCGTCCCACAGCTCTTTAGCTGTGTGAAAGGACTTCAACTGATGGTTGATCTCCTTAGGAAGGCTCATCTTAATTGAAGAATGTGCTTTATTATCGATGGTGAATTCTTTCTTCTGATTGTCATTCATTCGATCATAAGTCACAATCACTGTTGCGTTCCCTACCTCAGCTGTAGGTGCAACATATCCGTTTTTAATACACAGCCAAATAGTGATGTCGTGGAATCTACAATAACTTTCAAATCTGTCTTTCCACCCATAATAGTCCTCAAGTCTAAGTAGCTTCGGTGGAACATTAGATTTTCCAACCTCGTGTTCCATCTCGATCATTCGGCTTAAATCAGACATTTTAAAGTGAAAAATTAAGTTATATTGCGAATTCAATAATCTCAACTCGCAACTAAACTCAGTTCGCAGGAAATGTCAGTTCGCAGAAGTCTCAGCTCGCAAAAATCTCAGTTCCCAAGTAAGATTCGGCTCGCAGAGAATCTCAGCTCGCAGGAACTCAGTTCGCAATGGAACTCGGTTCGCAGAAACTCAACTCGGTTCGCAGAAACTCTCAACTCGCAAAGGAACTCAGTTCGCAGGGGAACTCGGTTCGCAGGAATCTCAACTCGCAGAGAATCTCAGCTCGCAGGAACTCAGTTCGCAATGGAACTCGGTTCGCAGCTGAATTTCAACTCGCAGAAACCCTAATCTCAACTCGCAAATAACAGTATCCCTAATCTCAACTCGCAAAACGGCGCCTCGAAATCTGGGAACTGAACTTTTTGGTATTTTTACGAATAAATCTGTAGATTTCGTTCGTAAATGACCCTAAAGATGTTATATAACCAAAAACCTTGTAACCACAACGTTTCTAAGCCCGAAAGCTCTGATACCAATTGTAAGTCTCTAGATCTTGGTTAGCGATAACGAATTATCTTTTAGGTATTGAGGTGCGGAATCCCTCAATACTTAAGGTTTTAGGCTTATATAACTAATCTATCAATTAACAAGCTTCGTTTTGATATCAACTACTGTTAAACAATCAAAACCGAGCCTATTCAATGATAGTCTTTATATCAGCACGAATTTCGAGAAGAGAATACTTAAATATTTGGTGTGTGTTATCTTGGCACGGATTTCTAGATCTCTTTAATAATGAGCAGCATTAAAATATTTATATCTGGTTCAACTCGCAGGCCATGGGCCTTGCGAGTTGACTCAACTCGCAGCCCGTTGGCCTGCGAGTCCAGATGGACTGCGAGCCCACATCTCAGCTCGCAGGTAGGTCCTGTGAACCGAGAAAGCTGCGAGCGCAAAACTCAACTCGCAGGTAAGACCTGCGAGTCCAGTTTACAGCGAGCCCAGATCTCAACTCGCAGCTGAGAGCTGCGAGTCCAGATTGGACTGCGAGTTGAGATCTCAACTCGCAAGTCTGTTGACCTGCGAGTTGACTTCTCAATTCGCGATTCAGACTTTAACTTAAAATCGATATTTGTCTAATAACATTTAACAAATAATAATAACAAGTTAATATCATATATTTACAAGTCTAAACCAATTTATACAAGTTTGATAATAAATACACTAGTCCTATTACAAGCTAGATCTATTGTCACAATAACATGTCCCAACAGTTTGTTCCCTCTGGTCCAACTATAGAACCAATAGGACCGGGGTCTGAGTCTGTAACTGAAGATGTACATATTGAACAATCTAATGAAATGCCCACTTTATAGTATTTTCCTGTGCACCGGATTCCAGGCCAGCCAAGACCATTGGTTGTAGACTATTCTTGTGCAGACCTCTCATTTATACAACGCATGATAAATGAAGTCAATTCTGATAATGAAAGTGAAAATTTTGAAGAAGATGATGATGTTGAGTTTGAGGAAGAAGGACTTAATGATCATGAGTTTTATGATGATGCACCGATCATTGAGACTGACTCTTCTGAGGATGAAAGTGAAGAAGAAACTGATAATGCATCTGAGGCTCAAGCTGAAGAAACATCTGATGCTCATGCTCCTGAAACTGAAGTTATTGAAACTAGAGCTGAGAGACTTGCAAATTGGTGGCCGCACGGAAAAGATGGAAAACAAGTGCCGGTTACCTGCAAATCGTTCAAAGTCAGTGGAGCGTATACTGGATTAATCAAGAGTTGGAAGATATCGAAAGGGTTGTTTATGATCAAGAGGTTAGATGGTATCCAATATTTCAAAAGATCATTCACCAAGCTGAGCATACTGCCAAAAGGAGAAGTTAATCGTCTTGCTCAGCTCTCTTTGATTAACCCGTCAAATGATGATCGTGCCAACTTCATTATGACTACTCTACAAAGAGAGATTCGTACCAAAAGGTACAAGTTTATCAAACCGACGCTGGGAACCAGAATTATCTATAAGAAACGGTTAGATCCTGTCACCAAGCAGCCGTTGATTAAAATGCGTTATCCTCCGGCTGATTGTTTGAAGAAGATTCCTCTGGAAACAGTTCCCCTGGACTTTCTAAGAAGATTTCACTACTGGGAATTGGATGCTCACACCGGTGAGGCAGTTCTTGTATTTGTGCCTGAGACAGAGCAACCAGAGAAGAGCTCGTTGTATAATTTGAAAAAAACTCAATTTCGAGTATTTGATCCAATGAGCTTGATAAATTTCTCAGAGAAAGATTTGAGAAAGCTGTTTGACAATCCGATTCGCTTTAATGAGAGAAATGCAGTGAATAAGAAGATCGCATTTCAATTTCAAATGACTGTCAACGTCTGTGTAACACATGGAATACACGCTGGCGGTGTATTTCCAGCAGGCTGGGTTTGATTGAAGATTTTGAAGACCAAGCTGAAGACACGGGGGAGTTTGTTGATACATCTTAGTGTGTCTGTCAGTTGGTCGAGTCTGTAATGTGTTTGTAAATGTAATTGACTTAGTTAAATTTACATTTTCTGTGTTCTGCGACACAAGGCTTGTGTCGCATTAGTTGTAGTTGCGACACATTGCTTGTGTCGCAATAGTGATATCTGCGACACAAGGTTTGTGTCGCATAAGTCGGCCAGATTAGTATAAATAGGCCTAATTACTTTGTAATTAGGTTAGACTTTTTGGTATTATTTCTCTGCGTTTTTCAGCTGTAAATCTTGACTGAGAATTTAGTAATACAAATATAAAGTGGTTCTTTGATTGTTCTTATTTGTTTTAGCTTTGTATTTGTGTTTGATTTAATCTAACGAATTCCGCGCGTTGGATTATTGACGATTTGATTAAAAGTCCATCCTAAGGGATCTACAGAATGCATGTTAATGACATACGGAAATGTACCAATTTTCGAGGGGTGTCACAGATTTGTCTAACTTGTAGACATAGCCACGATGCCTTGGATCAGTGAATCTAGGTGGTTGTTTGATATACACTTCTTCTTGTAGTTTTACATTTAGGAATGCAATTTTTACATCCATTTGAAAAACTTTGAACTTTTTGTCGGCAACATAAGAAAGAAAGATTGTGATTGCATTAAGTCTTGTCACTAGTGCAAAATTTTCATTGTGGTCAATGCCATCTTGCAAAAAATATCATTGAGTAACCAATCTTGCTTTGCATCTAACAACCACTTCATCAACATCCAGTTTATTTCTAAAAACCGATTTGGTACCTTTCACTGATTTTCCATTTGGTCGAGGCACCAATTTTGAAAACTTTGTTTCTTTCAAATTGGGCCAGCTCCTCTGGCATTACTGATATCCAGTTATGATTAGTGAGAGCCTCATCAACCTTCTTTGGTTCCATCAGTGACACAAAGCTTACAAAAAAACAAAAGTTAGCAGTAGCAGATCTTGTTTGGACTCTGTAGGTGGGATTTTCAATGATAAGGTTACTATCATGTTCCTTACTCCATTTTGTCATAAGTTGAGGTTCAGCAGTGATAGATGTAGGTTCCATCTGTGACAGATCAACGAGGTACGCAAATATATTAGAGTGCGGAATCCACTTATACAGATACAAACGATAATCAACGAGTAACACGAATATGTAAGGAACACGAATATTAATGTTTATTGAATATAAACTCGGTTACATTCAAACTAAGACAAGAACACTTAGAAACTCATGAACTTGCCCTGATTACCAAACTCAATTAATATGTAATCAAAACGTACGAAGCTATGAATATATATTGACTAAGTTCGTACGAGTTGGGCCCTACGAACTTGTCCACTTCGAAGCCCATACGAACTTGTCCACTTTGAAGCCCATACAAACTTGTCCAAGTTCATATGGCCTCCTAAGTTCGTACCTACTTCCTAAGTTCGTACGAACATACATACTCATATAAAACAAAAGATAACAATTACAATGATTATCAAAATGACCAATTACAAACTAGACCATGTTGTCACCCGAGATGTACCAACAGACTCCCCTTTGATAATAGCTCTAGTAGTCTTCGATCTTGATTCTGTTCAACTCTTTTGACTGCCTGCCCACAATCCTTTCTCAACACAAATATTTACAACTCTCTGATATCTTCTGCCTTCATGTTTAACTATCTCTTTAGAGAATCTTATTTACATTAAGCTTCATCAAATCATCCTTGGACAAGTTTACCAGATGTAAATTGTCGTATACTCTCAGCAATTCTTTCCCTTCTACATCTTCCATTACCGCTTCAGCTGTTTGATTATCAACATACCACCATTTGAGATCAGCTAGAATGTTTTGTGGCATTTTCTTCAATGGAACTCTCTTCAAGCACTTAACAGGTTTGTAAACCATTTTCATCTAAGGCTTGTTAGTTGTAGGATCTATCCTAGTCAGATCTGGAACTCGTTTCCCTACCCTTGGCTTTAGATCGACAAAGTTATTCGATCTTCCTTCACGCTTAACCATTCGCTCTAAAGTACTAGCATAAGGATCATTGCCAATATTTATCAAATCCATTCAAGCCAATTCCTTCAGCTCAATCTTCGGCAAGGAGCTAAAAACCTTCAGCTTATTTTCCAAATACTTAATTCCATCATATCTTTTTATTATGAATAGCTTCAAATCGCTATCAGTTCTTCTCTTGATGGTTCAACAATCTCAGCTTCCGATTCACTTTCAGGAATTTCATCTTTATTCAAGTCTAATTCCTTTAAGTCTATCACCCTCTCTTCTCCAGCTTCATTTTCAATAACAGCTTCAGTTACAGACTGTTTTGCCATGATATGTTCATCAATATCAGTATCAGCTTCTGGCATTATCTCATCGTCAAACCTCCATTCTGCAACATCCTTAGCTAAAATCTCTCCTTCCTCAAACTCTGACTCACTACTATCAAACACATCCAAATTTAGTAATGCTTCAATAATGTATGTCTCGGTAAGATTTACTAGAGTTTGTTCAGTTCCACCACCAGATTTCCGACTAGTAGACTCCCCCTGAGCTTGTGCTGCTTGCATACCAAGTCTTCCAGTTGAAGAGCTAAGCAACTCATCTTCCTTTTCCTTTGGTGCACTGGGATCATTATCTTGATCTTCATCATGCTTCTTTCTCAACTCATCTTCCTTACAACCAGATTTCTCCCACTTAGCTGCCTTGCGCTTCATGACATCGAAGATCAACTTACTATTGCGTAGACATTGCTCCTCTAAATTCTCATTATGGGCAGTGAGATTATGAATGTGAACCTCCTGACTAGCTACTAGCTCGGTCAAAGAAGTAACTATCATCATCAAATTGGATATTTTTGCCCTCAACATAAATAAGTTTCTCCGAATCGGATAAATGTACCGCTGGAGTGGGGGCGGACGGTGTAGGTTGAGATGAAGTGGAACTGGTGGTTAGATCAGCTAGTGTGGGTGTTGGAGTAGGTGCGGTTGGAGTGGGTGTTGAAGTTGTTGTTGGTGTGAGAGTGATTGTGGGTGTAGTTCTAGTGGCAGGTTTAGTAGTAGGCTCCCTGATAACGACCCCACTAGCACGTCTTCGTTTGGACGGTCTAGTAACTAACGGGGCATCATCATCATCAAAATCATCATCCGTGTCATCATGAAGCAGATAGTCATCATCATCATTGACTTTTCGTTTTCCCTTGGCCATAGTAGAACGAGCCGCGGAGCGAGATCCAAGAACTTTAGTACGATAGACATCCAACGGTGGAGTATCATCATCATCACCGCTTTCATTCTCACTCTCAGTATCTTCATTATTTCCTGCCAAACTCTTCATCACATCATCCATTGAACGCATCTCATCATCTGCACCTCCTTGATATTGATCGATCTGTTCTAAATCCGGCTCAATGTTAGCTTGTGGATCAGCTACAAACGCATCCACTTTAGCCATAACGTCCTTGCCCTGAAGGACATCAGCAACTATAGTCTCAACAATTTCATAAATTATCCTATCTCCCTCCTGGGATTGCTCTAGCTGGGTGAGAATTTCCTCAACGACCTCTTGCTGCTAAGTAGAAGCAGAAATCGGAGGGGGTTCTAGAATACATCTTCAAGACCTGCTTGGGGCTATGGCTCATCCCACCAACCATCATTCGGTGGTGCCACATAATCGGCATTAAGGACGACCCCAAATAGTGGAGTAGCCTAAGGGCGGTCAGCCGCCTGTCTCCTAATGCTGTGGCTGAGGCAATGGACGAAAATTTTCTTGTCAACTGTGGAAAGATAAACTACGGGTCGATCGCAGGTAGATTCGATACTAATCCATTGATGATGATCATCAAGAAGTGTGGATATAAACCTGCCTTTAACATTGCCCCTGATTTGTTGTACCAACTCATCAAAGAAGAACTATGAGAAGGAGTAGGGCTTGTTATATACTAAAGAAACAATACCAGATTTCATTTTATGGTTCATGGTGTCGAACCCAGCCTTCTTCGGTCCAAAAGAAACTAGCAGTACATGCATCAAGTACTTCCATTGACCATATAAGAAGCTTTTTGTGAACTGGCTTGTAGTGACATCACCCACGTATCCCATAGGTTAAAATACATCAGCTCTCATATCTAGTGTGTAAGAAGTCGGGCCAGTCTCCTGAGCTTCAGTACCCAGTTGAAGAATAATGCGTAGATATGCAGCAGAAAACGCAATATTCCGCATTCGCCCAGTATTGACGGAGATAAGCAATCCCCAACGTCGGCGAATAAGACAGGGAAAATGAACACGTGAGCGCATCAAAAATGTCAAGATGCCTCGGTAATGCTTCGTGGCAGGATCCACTAGATCAAATGAAATAGCCAGGTTATGTTTGCTGTGGAACTGCCTCACTAGATCAGCCATAACTGCAAGACAGACAAACATACCAAGGATATGCAATAATACTTATGTTAATCATTCTAGAAACGAATAGCGAGGTTCATACTATGAAAATGAAAGTATATTACTTTATTATTAAAAAAATCATTTTTCGAACTAAGAGTAGGTTCGTACGAACTTAACCAAAGTCAAAGTAAGTTCATACGAACTAATACAAGTGCGTACAAACTTGGTAAGTTCGAACTATGAACTGTGATAATCAAAATTTGAAATTTTTGATAACAAAAACATGATCAATTAGTCATAATAGGGGCACTAGATGCGAATATCATAAGGAACAAAGATATTCGAGTTTTATCTATAAACATGCCCAAAATTTTGATTTTATCCTAGTTTTTTTAATAAATTAGGTATAATCCTAATGTTTAGATGTTTAACAGATGAATCTTCGAAATTTATTCATACCTAGATGCGTAATACGAATAGATGATAGTGAACCAGTGAAAAACACAAACACATGTCAATCGAATGATCTCAGGTTAGAAATAATGCAACAATGACGTAAGTTCGAAGGCCTCAGGTGTTTGAATGTGGTTTGCAAGTTTGAAGGGTTTTGGAAATAGTGAGGGTACTAACTTGGTCAAACCCTTTTATACCCAACTCGGTCCAAGTTCGTAAGAACTTTGGCCTTAGAACTTGACATTTAAACTTAGTCCTAAGTTCATACGAACTTGTGCGAACTTAGACCTATGAACTTCATTTTTCGAACTTTGATCATCTAGCATCGACACTTAGTAATACCTAGGCTCTTAATTAATCAAGTGCTAGTAACCAATCAAATATAAGAATCTCCCATACACAAAAGAACTGAAATTGAAAATAACACATAACAAACAAATTTGAAATTATTCATATTAAAAAGCATATTCTTTTTGGGAGATCACTGATACAAAGATCGTATTAGCCATAATGCGTACGATTATCGGTACTAATGTCCACTTAAGCAGTCAACACTAAGAATTTTCAAGTACAGTGTTATTTATTATTCATGATTATCTGTGTACCCCACATTTGACATACTCTTAGGATCAAGATATGTCCAAAGTTCCATGTAGTGGATGTCCTTAATTTATTTCATCTCTAAAGCCAAGTCCTTGATATAAGATAAATGTACTGTTGTACAAGTGTAGTGAGTAGGCTTGACTAGGGTTAGAGCCAAACAAATTTAAAATCAAACCAGTGGTGACAGGTCTGTACTTTCGTACAACAAAGCGACGTAGTTTGACTAGAGACGTTGAAAACGGTATTCTTGTTTCGTGGTCAAGTTTGCTCTATCTTAAGATATACTGATTGAGACTAGGTCAGCATGTTTCAGGATGTAGCAGAAGAAACAGTCAGTAAATCCCCCATATGAATTGCTTACATCACCCCAATAACATGTATTCTTATACAATCTATCACCTAAGAACTAAGATTTAATGCCGTACATCAAAATATATTTTTCACATGATAATAGCCTCATTAAAGTGTGTGTTTGAGTACTGAGAATCACACATAATAATGTTCTAGCCTCATTATGTCGTATGCCTACCGATACATCATATGATGAAGCTATTAGTCACGTTTATATTTAATGTACATTATACTGAGTATGTACTACATCTTAAAGCCACACATAATAATGTTCTAGGCATGCATAATATTTTCATCATTTCTTTGCATTAGCACACTGACCCACAAATTTTTGTGATTTTTCTGCAAACTTACTAAAAACAAAAACTAACTTACAGATAGATAAAAGTTCTTAAGGGAGATGTCTTACCCAGGATTAATCATCCCATTTAGTTGGACTAGCAACTCAAAACGAGATCTATCAAAAGTCTTAGTATACAGGTCGGCTAGATAATCGTCTCTGGGAATTTTAACTAATTTAATCATCTGTTTTTCATCACAGTCACGAATAAAATGATGTCTTATGTATATATGTTTCGTTTTACTATGCTTAAAAGGATTATTAGTTACTGAGATAGTGGATTGGTTATCTATCATCATAGGGGTGTTAGTTAAATTTATACCTTAGTCACGCAGTTGTTGTTGTATCCACAAAATTTGTGAACAGCTACTACCGGCTGTGACATACTCAGCCTCACAGGTTGAGATGGCAACTGAGGTTTGTTTCTTGCATTGCCAAGATGCAATGCGACCGCCTAAGAGTTGACAACCTCCAAAAGTTGATTTCCTATTCTGGTTACATCTGCCATAGCCCGAATCCGTGTAGGCCAAGAGGTTAAAGTCGCCTCCGGAGGATACCAAAGACCTAACATCGGTTTTCCCTTCAGATAACGCAATATCCTCTTTACAGCCTTCATATGCGACTCCTTTGGATTAGCCTGAAATCTAGCACATAAACATACTGCAAACATAATGTCATGTCGTGAAGCAGTTAAATACATAAGAGAACTGATAATGGCCCGATATTATGTCGGATCCACGTCTTCGAAACTCTCTGAGTATGGCCCAAGATTGTGATTCAGGGGAATTGGTGTGTTGAATGGCAAACTATCTTCCATATTAAATCGTGCAGGCATTTCATGCACATACTTTTTCTGATGGATGAAAAACCCATCCTTCTTTTGATGAACCTGCAATCCTAAGAAGAAATTCAGCTCCCCCATAGCACTAATTTCAAATTTCCGCTTCATCACCTGCTTAAAGTCTCTACACATGCTCTCCTCAGATGACCCAAAGGTTATGTTATCAACGTAAACATGTACTAGTAAAAAATCCTTCTTCTGCCACTTAATGAATAGTGTATTATCTATACTTCTTCAAGCATTAACTTTTGATAATCTCTGCTTTCTTTGATTAACAAAGTGTATATATCTCACTTTAGTGGTAACGCCTCTAGAAGCTTGTTATTTTTCACTATGTCAATAAACAACAGTCCCTTGTTGTCCATCTCAATAATTAGATGATAATATCGAGTGATAATATCTTCCAATGACTCGCCCGTCATGTGCTTAAAAATGTAGAATTGTTTTGTAAGCAAGTCAGCTCTACTCTCCTTGATCTGATTATTACCATCAAATCTCTTATCTAAAGCTAACCAGAGCTCTCAAGAAGTGTTGTAACGTTTGAAGGTATGTTTTATCAACTAGACACATGGTGATAGCAGATAACGCCTTATTTTCTACTTCATACATTTTTCTGTCCTCCTCCTTCATCATTAAATACAAATAAACCTTAAGTTTTCCTTCGGATTCACATGTAGGTGCGTCATACCCGTCACTGATACAGATCCACATCTTAACATCATTATACTTCGCAAACGATTCAAACCTATCTTTCCACCAAAAATAGTCTTCAGCCTTTAAAAGTTTTGGTGGTGAAACAGATTTACCCACTTCATGATCCATTTCAATCATTTTGCTTAAAGTTGACATATAGAAATTATGTGTACGAACTTGAGATAGGTTTGTAGAGAAAATTCAACAGTCAATCAAACAAACTTAGACTAAGTTCGAATACAATTAAGTTCGTACAAACTTAAGAATGTTTGAACACCAAGTCAACAAAAGTCAAACAAACTTGAGCTAAGTTCGAAGAGTTGTCAACAAACTTGGTCAAATGAACTTGAGATAAGTTCGAAGAAGGTAAGTTCATACAAACTTACAAAACACAAGTATGTAAGAAGCCATACAAGTTCTTACGATACTTCACAAGTTCGTACGATAGTTCACAAGTTTGTACGATGATCTGATCAACCCTAATTCGTAAAACTTCGAATCTGGGCTCTTCTAATTTCGAATATAAGTGAACTTTAACACCTTGAACGTAGAAATCTCTATTTTTAACGTCAAAGTCTTTCGTAATCTCTCGATCTTTATCGCGTAATACCCCGAACCTTAAATGAATCAACGTTTATCGCTCAGATACCACTTGTAGGTTCCCCTTGGATTGTAGAGAAGGAAATATCTTGGATGGTGGAACTTCTCTTACCTTCACTGGGTAGTAATCAGTGATAGAGTGAAGAAATAGGGATAGTAATGAATAGTGAATAAAAATGAGGTATTTATGTTGTGTATTCTCAATGATTAAACAAAAATGTAATGATTATTAGTGGGGGGAAATAGCAGTGAGGAAGGTGAATGTGGTGTTGAGGTGATGGCATTAATGATGATGGAAAGTTGTGCGCCGAAAAAACGGTCACGTAGAAGAGAGAATGTCAGAAAAAGTGTCAAAAACTATTTGAAATCCCATAATATAATTTCTTTTCGACATCCATTTCAAAATTTCACTCTCGTTATAAGTTAAAGAAAAAATACTGTAACACAATAAATATGTTACAAAGAATGTTTTTGGGCATTTTGGATAGGTTCTATAAATGTTTTTGACTTTTGAATGCATTTTTTATGTTTTTGGATTTTTATAAAAAGAAAGAGATATCACTGTCAAATATATACAACAGTAATAACCGGGCTTTTTATTACTGAAGTTGTTGGAGGAGTAATAAGATTCCTCACTCACTGCAGGCTAACATTCTCTTGTAGAGTGATTTGACTTGATATCTTCTAGTGACTACTTTTTTATTCTTCAACAGTGACTTATGTCTTTATTGATTGCGTCAGTAAATAAATCTCATCTACACCAGGGAGCAGACTACACAAAGTTGAGAATATTTACTTAGCAGTGATCTTTTTGTTCTTTAATGAGAACTTGTCATTATTTTCAATAGAAATGACTAGGTTGACCAGCGACTAGTGACCAAACTTATATTTCAGGAGTTTTAACTTCATCATTTCTAATGATAATTACTCTAGTGACTAGGTTTATCGGTAACCGTTGATACAACAAACTTCAACTAATGCCTTCATCATTTCTAAGAGATTATATCTTTAGTGGCTGGTTCGGATAATGGCTAGTGACCTAACAAAGATTTGAAAAGTTTAAAGGATTTCTTTGTGATCCTCAAGTATATAAAATAACTATTAGTATATATATAAATATATATGATATCGCCTAAATTAGACATATTTATAGCGGCAATATCGGTCCAAATTGTATAATAATTTAGTTAATTTATGAACTTTCGGTACTTAGTTAGTTTAAATTTAGTTTATGAACAAATGGCGGATGAAAACGAGGAAAGAATAAGAAAACTGAAAAGCTGTCCGAATTAGCCATTACCCACCCGGAAGCTAGGTTACCGCCGGGTACACATTACCCGGACGGGTTTAATATGACTAAACCGGGAACAATTATGACAGAAACCTGGAGGTGAATTATACCCGTCGGGAACTCATGTGTTCCAGTTTGAAGATGTAACCGAGAACCGGATGCTCATGTGAGAGACTACCTGGTAGACTTATCACTGCTATACTACTATCCGATTAGGTATACTTTCCTAGTTGTGTAATAGTTGCTTTGTTATTGTCTTATTATATTTATAACTAGATATTTACACATCAATATATATATATATATATATAAATAAGGTTGATCTACAGGGAAGGGTAATCTTGGGGGAAGGGGGAAACATATTTGGGTTGTCCATTAACATTCATCACAGTGAATATTAATCAACATTCATCGTGACCAAAATTAACATTCACTAGGATGAATGTTAACGGACAGTCCAGATTTGTTTTTCCCCTTCCCCCAAGATTACCCCCTTCCCTCTAGATCATCCCTCTGTATATATAAAGCACCAAAGGTAAACAGTTCCCAGTCGAAAGAGAAAATTCTTCTTAGCAATTAAACAAGTGCATGGAATTTTTTTTCCCGACTGGGCTTCCCCAGTGTCATCATCGACCTATATATATATATGGAATAGTATGTAGATTATTGTTCTATTGACCAGACATGTTTTTGAACAAGCATTTGATCACAACCACTTCTTTCAATTATCCCAAGCATCAAGAAGATTACTAAATATTGCGGTAAGTTAATAAGTTATAATACTTAGAAAATAAACTTTTGTTTCTTTTTAGTTTAAATAATTTTGAGAAAAAAAAATTAGAACATCTTCGTTTGATGTTTGTAGGGAATCAAAAATGGGAATTAACATTCAATTTTATCTTGTGAACAAATCAACTGATTGTTGGAGATGAAGTATGATATTGTTCGATGGGGTTCAATTTGAATTTGATTAGGATTATTTGTTTCTTTACTATGAATGAATATGTATTGTTATTATGTAGCAACATTTGATGGTCATTATCTATTTATTTTGAATGCAATCTTACCCATACATATGCATATCGTAAAAACAGGAGAGAAAAGAAATAATTATAATAATAATCATAATAATATTTATATTTATAATTGTATTAATTAAAAGACAGAGAAAATATAAACTTTTATTCATGATCATTAATTACATCCAACAGTTATTATTCATTTAATATGATCACTTTGTAACTTGAGACAATCTTGATCCATCTTAAAATATCATCTATTTGTTTGTACTATTATATATATATATATAGGAGTGTGTTCAAGGGAGAAAGAAATTATGGTGGAGAAAGGGGAGAAAGATGTCTATCCATTAGATTTGATCATCAATGGTTTAGATTACTTTTACCATTTGAAGGGCAAAACTGTACATTCCAATCACTTAAAAAAAATTTAATTCTTTAATACCAAGAAATCTGCTCCACGCATATAGGAAACTGAATCAATTTTTTTTTCATACAAGAGAAGTTTCTATTCCCAATCAAATTAATGCAATTAAATCAAATCCTTCATCTTCCAAAACCAGCCCCCAATCACAAAACCTAAACCCAAAATCGCGATTTATCGAACGGAAAATCTGCAAAGTCACCAACAAAAACGCGATATATAGGGGTTACGTGATCGATTACGTAACCGATTATCTGCAAAACTACCAACAAAAATCGATTATCTGAATCATAGTTCATGTTTACTGAATCACAGTGTATACTTACTGAAGCACAATGTATGTTAACTGAATCAATGTTTATATACTGAATCACATTGTTTATTTACTGAATCATAGCGTATGATTACTGAATCACAATGTTTATTTATTAACTCACAGTGTTTATTTATCGACTCTCTGAAACCATGTGTTCTACGTACGTTGCACAATAGCTTATGGTGAGCAACTTACGACAAGTAAACTACTTATGGTTTTGTTTATTCTCGAGTCTTCTTCCCGTTGTTGAATCTTGAACATTTTTGGTGTCTTGTAATCAACATCGACGCTGGTCATATTTATATACTTGATAATCTGAAAGATGCTACAACGGCTAGACATTATTACCAGAAAATGCATGAAAATCTAGTAAGAACAAATACACATTTCGTATTCATAACATGAAATTGTACATATTGATTAAGTTGATTCACTCTTGGTCACCTATTTCATTTTATGACAGCGAGACCGTTTTTGCGATTATTTATCAACACGTCGCCCAAAGAGTACAACCATCTGACAATCTAGACTACATAGATTGGGACTGAGTTGGCAAACTAGAGGCAACGGGACCGACTGTGGGGTATTCTTAATGCGGCATATGGAAATGTTTAATGGGTTGGACCATTTTGATGCGGAAATTAGAACCGAGCATAACAAGCAATTAGATGACCTTCGTAGGAAGTATGCAACAAAGATATTGATTTCTCATCTCAATAGTTTTTCCTTCAAAGTGCAATACGAATCAAAAGAGCATTAAAAACTTAGTAAGGAGGAGAAGGATCGGATAAATGGTAGGGTGGATATAATTACAGAAGAAAGGTTAAGGGTGTTTGGGAGATAAACTTGAGTACATTGTATTTTGGAATTTAATCCTATATTTATTATATTTATGTCAATGCAATATTGAATTGTACATACTGAATCAAAGTGCAAATATGTTTGACCCAAGTGTAAATTCTATTGAATCAAAGTATCAGTTATGTGAATCAAAAATGTAAATTATTTGTATCAAGTTGTACAACTCATGTATTATCTCTTGTTTATTATCTGAATCAACGTGCAAATTATGTTGATTCAATGTGGCAAATTTGCTGAATCAAAATAAAAATTCACTGATTCAAAGTATAAATCATCTGAAGCAAAGTGTAAATTCTCTTAATCAAAGTATAGATCTTCTGAAGCAAAGAGTATATTTTATTAATCAAAGTGTAAATTATCTGAATAAATGTATAAATCTTCTGAATCAAAGTGATAATTCTGTGAATCAAAGTGTATATTCTCTAAATCAAAGTATAAATCTACTGAATCAACATGTATATTTTCTGATCAAAGTGAAAGTTTTCTAAATCAAAGTAAAAGTATTTTTGAATCAAAGTGAAAGTTTTCTGAATCAGATGGAAATTTCACTTAATTAGTCACAAGACCCAAAAATGGAACAAAATGTAACCAACTCTGTAATATTCTCAAAATACTATACATTAAGAACACATAAAATTGTCTTTACAAATAAATTGTTGCAAGACCCGACTATTGAGTAGACATAGAACCCTCATCGATCATTTGGCTATTTCTCTTGTTAGCATCGTCTTCCCCTTTCGTTTGCAAGTGCTGATATAATGATTCAGATTAAAATATACCAAAAAATTGTGAAAATTTACGGATTAAAATTGTTAAACTAATAATAAACACTCGTAACTCACTACAAGAAAAATGCCCATTAGTGATGAAAATTTAGTCACGGATTTTATTAATGTCACTATGTACCCAACTTAGTGACAAAAAATGTACGTCGACACTAATTAGTGACGTATCTACCGGTTGTCATTAGTCGATCAACAAATTATTTATGAAACACTTTTGGTTAAAATTAGAGACAACAATTAGTGAGGTAAATAAGCTTTGTTACAATTGTTTGATAGTTAATGACGGAATCAGTTGTCACCGAGGTTGTAAATGTTAGTCACGAAAAATTTCTGTCACATTTTTCTTGTAGTGTACATATGCAGCCCATTTGATTAATATTCAAATAGTATTTTGGTAGGAAATAATTAGGTTTCTTACGTAGCCATCCTACTTTATATGTTGGAACCATGTTTTTACTTTCACATAATACAAAATCATATCAGACCTTCAGTTATCTTAAATTGGGCTTTTGAATGAATTTATTTTTAAAGTTATGAGTAAATGAGTAAATGACTTAAAAAGGTCTTGCCCCCTTTGTACTTCTCGACCAACACACCTACTGGCCACATCTCTATCAAAATTTATTATTTCAAATTTTCACCAACATTTAACTTGTAGTTTTTGAAGAAAAAAGACACGCGGATCCCAAATCCGACCCGACATCAGACCCGAGATACTTTTTTAGGGGACTCCACCCATTCTCGACTCTGAATGATATGTTAGGGTTCTTCATTCCTTGCTATCAGTGTTTTCCCTAATTTGGATTTTGACCTAATAGCTATCAATAAACGAGTTAACATATCCAATCGAACATGATTTGAAGTTGTCATTCATTTTGATAATCTGCTAGGGCTCTTCGTTTATGTTGTTGACTGGTGAGATTCCTTTAACCGTAAATTGATGCTGAGGTTAAATAATGTATTATAGTTGATTGTGAGTATATACATGTGATTTTTGAGGTTTAGAATTTTTAATCTTTATGAAGTTTTTCATCTTTCTGTAATGTGATTTCTATTAGCATGTATTTATATTTTCGAAATTTATTATAATGCATAGCTACATGTAGTATAGTTAATTATTGTTCTTACTTACTTAAATTAAGTAGTTAATTGCTTGTTATAATGTGAAATATTCAAGTAGTCTTTGCTGATATTAGAATCCTCTTTATGGCAATTTTTTAAATGATCCTCTTTATGTGGTGTTTGGATATGCATTTGCATAGTGTGATTATCAGATGTGTAGAACTAAGAATTGAATTGAATAGTTAGCTGAACAATAAATATATTGACTGGGCTTAACCTTGACTTTGAACTTTGTTTTCTAGCATATTTGTTGTAGATTTGTATGTATACACACATATGGCTGCATATCTTAGTTTCTTATATTTTGATATTGTCTATATTGTTACTTTGTGTTCGCTACAAAAATTAAAATAAATATACTTATGATTCTCTGTTTCAGTGAAGGAAACCGAAATGATCAAAATAGTAACAACTTACATTCGATTTTTTTTTTTTATGGCAGCTGATTACATCAACTTGTTTTTAGTTTGGATCTTCACACTATGCAGTGGAAATTGGATCCAACCCGATGCTTAGGACCAGCCCAGGTACCAAGCTCACTCAACTCTATGGCTGATCCTAACGTAGTTATTTGCAGTTCATAGGACAAGTCTTGGATGAACTGATATAGCTCTTTAAAATAACTAAATATGGACAAGTCTTGGATGAACATAGTTCATAGGACAAAGGACCAAAGATATGAGTTAGGTGTCAATCAATTCCTTAGTTATGCATTCCGCGATAAAGACCAATCTTCAAAAATACCATATCCTTGCAAAAAAATGTAACAATTTTCGTCAGCATAACAGGAGTACAATATTTTCACATTTGATGCAAAGGGGGATTTCTACCACTTATGATAGGTGGATTTATCATGGCGAGAATTCGGATGAAGAACATGATAGTGATGATGACATATCAATTAGTGAAGATGAAGGGCCTAATGATGATATGAACGATGATGACCTCGACGAGATGATAAATAACATAGGTCAAAGTACGTGGGGTGGAAATTTGCAGACCTGTGACGAATCTTCAAGTACCCCAGACAAGGATTTAGGAACCCTTCGTAGATTATTGGGTGAATCACACGAAGAGCTTTATAAGGGATGTAAAAATTATTCAAAGTTTTCATTCATCGTTACTATTTTGCATTTAAAGAAAATGAGTGGTTGGTCAATCAAATCATTTGAAGCCTTGCTTGATATTTTTAGAAAAGCGTTGCCAAATCAAGCAGTTATTCCAAAAAACTTTTATGAAGCTTAAAAATACATACGTGACTTAGGGTTTAGGGGACAAAAAATAGATTCATGTGTTAATGGTTGCATTCTATATCGAAATGAGTATGCATCTCATATACATTGTCCAAATGATGAGTGCAAAGAACCTCGATTTAAAGAAAATGAATCTAAGGTACCACGAAAGGTGCTTAGGTACTTTCCCCTCAAACCCAGGCTTCAGAGGTTGTTTATTGATAAACAACTTGCATGTGACAAGACCCAAAAATGGAACAAAATGTAACCAACTTCGTAATATTCTCAAAATACTATACATTAAGAACACATAAAATTGTCTTTACAAATAAATTGTTGCAAGACCCGACTATTGAGTAGACATAGAACCCTCATCGATCATTTGGCTATTTCTCTTGTTAGCATCGTCTTCCTCCTTTCGTTTGCAAGTGCTGATATAATGATTCAGATTAAAATATACCAAAAAATTGTGAAAATTTACGGATTAAAATTGTTAAACTAATAATAAACACTCGTAAGTACTCCTCTACAAAATATTGTTGAGGAATTCGAACTTTATTTGGACTTAATTCGTCTACAGAAAATTAATGTTGAATTTGTAAATAATTCAGACTTATTTCGTTTGTATATTGTATAATCGTTCAAATAGTGAATAATAGATGAATATATTATTTGTTGAGATTTTTTTATATTTAGATGGGTAAACTACTATGAGAGAATTCACGGAGTTAGTAACTGCCCTATTTATTTTAATAATATTATTTAATTATATTTGTTATATTATAATTACTATAATAACTTTTTACAAAATCTTTCTTTCCCTTCTCCCTAATCAATTTTTTCTTTTCAGATTTCCTTACTATATAGATATACTAGGCATTGAGCCCGTGCGATGCACGGCCGTTTAAAAAATACGGTTTTAAACAGTTTAATAAATAACTAATGTGTCAAATATAGTTTCAACATATTAAGGTCGATAATGATTTAGGTGGTTTTAAGCATTATAATATCATGTAAACATACAAACTTTATACATTTACAACCTTTAAACTTCAAAAATCACAATTAATCTAACATGTTAAGATAATGCAACATTGGTACTGTTACTATTAAAACTAATAATTTACACTTATTAAAGAAATTGTGAAAAAGAAGAATCACTTAGTATTGAAATAGTTCAACAATGTGGAACTTATACTTTACGATCAACCAAAATTTTACCTAAATCAAGACATATAAAATTTCATCTCAAAACTGATTTCTCATTTTCAATAAAAACAATTACTCGTTCTCAACGGTATACAACAGGTATGTCAATAAAAGTAGGTGTTTTTGACCATGCCAATAAAGAAAATCAAAAGGTTAATCATATTACCAATAGGCTGTACCCAACATCAACATAAAAATATGATAGGATTGCATAGCTACTGATAGTAAAACCCATGCCTTTAAATTATTACGTAGTAAATTAAACATAGGCTGCAAGAGTTCAAAAGTCACATGCAAACAATGGCTGACAACATTTAAAAAACCAAATAACCAAAATTATTCAGAACTCTTCATCATCAGTTTGGGTTAACCCATAAGAGGTGAGTTCAAATACGAATGACAAAAAATCTCAGGAATCGTATGTGAATAAATTATAAAAATTACATATTCAGAATCAACGTTAAAAATAGGAAGAAAAAAAATTCGTCGAAAATATATCATGTGAGATCTCTAATTAAAGATAAAATGACGCTGATTCTAATGATGTAATTTTTATAATTTATTAATGTCTAGTTTGTAAGATATTTAAATTTAAATAAAAAGGAGAAAGTGGGTAAGGTGAGGTGGCATGAAGAATTAAATGACAAATAAGCTTAGTTCTTAAAAAATTGACACATAAGCTTAAATTAATAAGAGATTGACACATAAGTAATCCAAAACCTTATTTTATATATATAGATAGATATATATATATATATATATGATATTATTGAGCGGTCGAGACAGATAAAGAATCTTAAGAAAGAGGTCAATCTGAGTGACACACGATTTGACTTTAATTTCAAGTAATTATGTCTTTGAATTTCATATGTATAATCATTTGTGATTAGGTAGCATCTTAAATATGGAAGATTAAACGGGGCCACGTATGTTAATAGTAAAGGTTGTGTATGTCCGGTTGGTGAGGCCTTATAAGGAAGTCAAATTACGTGAGATTATTGTCGATCTAAACTGTTAATTTCTACAATGTTAAGGAACAAATAGGTTTATGATATAAATCATATTACTTATTTGTAATATAATAAATATATTTACACGTTACACACCTGCCATTAAATTAGGTAATTATTTGTAACCATTTGTTAAAGGAAGTGTCCAGCCACTAAGTAAGAAACCGTGATCTTTCTCATTATCTATAGAATGTTACTAATGTTGGTTTTATCATTAATTTTATATACTTATCATACGAGACCACATTTTTAAACAAAAGTCATTATCATTTAAAAAGATAAGAAGACGATATATGTAAACTATGATATTTTATTGGACTTATTGATAGCAACAACATGTTACAGAGTTTTTACATTTTCCTACTACACCATGTCCTCTATATTTGCACTCAAAAGTGCACTTTGGGTTGGTACATCTGCTTTCGAAGGAACAAAATTCATTTCGAGGTAGTTGATGACTCAAACTTGGGGCAGTTGGTTTTCCCAGCGTAGAATCAGTAGATTGAGGTATCATACCAAGTATGCCTACTTGGCTTGATATGCCTTGAATCATCATGAACAAGATGATCGATAGTTTGACTACCCCCATTAAAAAGATTTCCCTAGTTCGAGTATAATTTGTTATTATCAAGTTGAAATATGTATCACATATTATATATATATAGGAGTAGGTCTTAGGGAGAAAGAAAATAGGGTGGAGAAAGGGGAGAAAGCTTTGTGTCCATTAGATCTTAGCATTAATGGTGTAGATTATTTTTCACATTTGAAGGGCAAAAGTGTATATTCCAATTTTAAAAACATAAAAACCGTCTAAAACCGTCCATGCTTTATAGAAACTACCCTTCCAATTTACTAAACTACCCATTTTCTCTACTTTCTCCCATGTAATTTTCTTTCTTTTTAGATCTTCTTCCTATATATATATATATATATATGCAAAAGAGGGGTATACATTTATGTTGCACATTTAATGTATAAGATTTTATTACGTGTTTAGTAATATCCTATGTGTAAGGTTATATGTACTTAAATTTCTTTAAATATAATAATTGTGTAGTTTTAGGGAGAAGATGAATTTAGTTAGGAAAGAAGAGAAGTCAATGAGAAAGTGACAAGTACTCCTCCTCATTCCCTTCTCATTCCTCTTTATTTCTCCTTATTTTTAATTCTCCAACTTTTTTTCTAATTTATATTTTTTAATTTTTTTTTTTTCGTTTTTCTTCTTTTTTTTTTTACATTTTTATTTGTTTTTTATACGTTTTTTTTTTTCATTTTATTTACATTTTTATCATTTCTCTTCGTTTTTTTACGTTTCTATCTCTTTTCTTCGTTTTTTTACGCTCTTATTATTTTTCTTCATTTTTTACGTTTTTTCATTTTTCTTCATTTTTTTACGTTTATACGTTTTTTCATTTTTCTTCATTTTTTTACGTTTATACGTTTTTTTTACGGTTTTTTTCGTTTTTCTTCGTTTTTTTTTACGTTTTTATCGTTCTTCTTCATTTATCATTCTTCTTGGATTTTTTATGTTTTTATCGTCTTCTTCGTTTTTTTTACGTTTTTATCGTTCTTCTTCGTTTTTCTTCATTTTTAACGTTTTTTCATTTTTTTATTTTTTTTTAGTTTTCTTCTCATTTTTTATTCGTTCGTTTGGTTCTTTCTTCGTTTTATTTTCTTTTTCACATAAGTTTCTAATATTTATGTTTTTAACAGTTTTATTCGTTTTTATCATTTTTTTAACGTTTTTGTTTATTTCGTTTATAACTATGATGCACCCAGACTTAAAATCTAATGATTTTATTATTCAAAATACACAATAAAGTATAGTTATTAAATAAACATCGTGCATCATATTATAAGATATGGTGTATCATGATTATAAAAAAAATGACACTCTAATTTCTAGATATTTGATAAACATTGTTATCATATAAGTATGGTTGCATCATAGTTATAAAAATATGATACTGTAATTTTGTAAATTCAATGCATCATATTTATAAGTTATAAATGTCTACGATGAGTAAATATACAATAAACATCATTATCATATAAGTCTAAGTGCTTCATAGTTATAGAATATGATGCACTAATTTTATATTTTTACGATTCATCGTAGTTATGAACTTTGTTGTTTCAATTGCATCAAAGTTATAAAATATGGTACTGTAAATTATGAAAATTCATTACATCATATTTATAAGTTATAAATGTCTACGATCGAGTAAATATACAATATCATTATCATATAAGTCTAATTACATCATAGTTATAGAATATGATGCAGTAACTTATACTTTTATGATTCATCGTACTTATAAACTTTGTTATTTTAAAATCCGGGTGCATCATAGTTATAAAGTATGGTACTATAAATTTTTTAAATTCAGTACATCATACTTATAAGTTATAAATGTATGCAATCGAGTAAATACACAATATCATTATCACATAAGTCTAAGTGCATCATAGTTATAGAATGTGATGCACTAAACATCATTATCATATAAGTTTAATTGCATCATAGTTATAGAATATGATGCAGTAAACATCATTATCAAATAGGTTTAATTGCATCATAGTTATATAATACGATGTAGTAACTTATACTTTTACGATGTATTGTAGTTATAAAATTTATTGTCTCAAAATCTTGGTGAATCTAGTTA
This sequence comes from Logfia minima, assembly GCA_963921325.1. Taxonomy (NCBI): domain Eukaryota; kingdom Viridiplantae; phylum Streptophyta; class Magnoliopsida; order Asterales; family Asteraceae; genus Logfia; species Logfia minima. Next base: position 28,331,955 of record OY992770.1, read on the forward strand.
TAAGCGGAAAAAAAAACGAAAATAACCGGAAAAAAAGGTATAAAAAACGAAAAAAAAAAAGAAAAAAAATGTTTAAAAAATCAATAAAAATAAAAAAAGAACAAAAAAGCAAAGAAAAACAAAAAAACGTAGAAAACGTAAAAAAAATAAAGAAAAATGTAAAAAAAAACGAATAAAAACGAAAATAACGTAATTTAAAAAAAAAAAATTAAAAAAAAATGTGAAGAAATAAAGACGAAGGAGAAATGAAGAGGAGATGAAAAATAGATGGTGCAAAATTAAGGATTAAAGAGAAATAAGGGAGAAATGGAAGAGAAATGAGGACACTTGTCCACTTCTCATTAACTTCTCTTCTTTCTCTACTAACTTTACTTCCTTACTTGAACCGCTCCCATGTAATAAACGACAAGTTAGTCTATGCGTTATAGTCTGTAAATATACTTCACTACGGTGTAAACCAAGGTTTCTTTTAATAAATTTGTATGATTTGCATCTATTTCCACCAGCTCACTTATCTTCAATTGGAGTCGTTTTTATTTCATATGTTTCGATCATTTAACGATAGTTGACAGTATAGAAAAACAGTTATAATATGTTATACAATGTTAATAGAGAATAATTGTTATAGTCCGTAGATAGATAGTTGGTGAATGTTGTAATCGAGAAATTAAATGCGTGACAATATAATAAAGAATAATATTTAGTAAGATAGTGAAGACATTTTATATTTATACTCTTGTTATCGGTAAATTAGAAAAATATGAGAATTGGCTTATATATTGAAGTTTAGATCAAATACAATAACTTTTAAAATAGAAAAAATAGAAGAATATAGGATAACGTAGAATTAATTTACAATATATTTTGAAAGTGAAATTTTCACTGTTTAGGATTTTAAAACTTTTATTCAAAACTGTAATCTACACAAGTCACAGACGCAAGACTCATGTCCCAGTCGCAAGTCTCACGGGTCGCTAGTCGCATGGGTCGCAAGTCACGGGTCGCAAGTCGCAATTTTACAGGAATAGTTGGTCGCAAGTCCCCGATCGCAAGTACCAACTTGCTACCGGGTAGCGTATATTTTATTAAAAAAAAAAGTTTTGGGCAAATATTTGTAATAATTGTTTTTTTAGGGCAAACAAATGAATTCCCTATAAAATTTATATAATTGTCATGCATCACACGGGTTTATAATTAGTATATATATGTATGTGTGTATATATATATATATCTACGTATATATGATGCATTTTCAAACAACAAGTGTATGATTTCGCGTTGCTAGAAAGACCTGAAACCAAAAAACAATAATTGAAAACGCGAGGATCGGACAATATAACATCGATTTGAATCAGGTCCGATTTAGTTCAGTCCATGTTTGGTCTTCGATTTTTTCAGTCCTAACCGATTTTTGAACAGCCCTAGGTCTTAATTCTTCATTTTGATGGGGCTAAAACAATATTTATAACTCAAAGTCAAATTTATAAGCCTACACAATTTACGGATGCAATTATTACAGGGTCAAGTCAGCCCAAGCCAAAAGAGAATTTCATCCCGACTCTTACGTAGTATGTTTCTTTCGTTTCCCAGTAGTTAAAGGTAAAAATCTTGAATATATAATTTGCATTTGTGTTCAATTAGAATTAAAATTAAAATAAAATAAAATAAAAGAAGACTGATAAAAATTTGAATCTTGTTACAAATCAAATTACGGCTAACAAATTTCTATTCTTTTGAATCTGAATTGGAGTTTTTCTTTTGGCATTTGTTTTTGATCCATTTGATCCCATTCGATGTCCCGTTCTTGAGTTTCTTGGCTCCCTCTTTTGCTACTGAATTCGCTCTACCAAATGCTGATGATCCTTTCTTGTTACTATCGTTTTCTTTCTTTACGTCAACCTTTTCTTCTTCGATCGCACCAATCCCACCAGCACCCCATTGATCTGCCCAACTTGGTGCCTCACTAGCCATGCCTTATGATCCTAATCTGTAAAAACTGAAAACAAAGCAATTCATTATTAATTAACATTTAACAATTTCAATATATGCAAATAACTAAGTTTGGTAAAAAGATCTAAACTTTTGTCTACAACCATCACATACATAGAACAACAACCTTTATTGCTAGAAATATGAATAGAAACCATAAAACAAACTTTTTACATATGTAATACACGAAACAATCTTTCAACATGATTCATTTAAAATCAAGGACATAGCTATAAAATTCTCAACCTGTTTCAAAACTAACAATTAGTGATATTTATATATATATATATATATATATATAAACAGAAATCACAATTACAGGTACCTAGAAGCATACTGATGGAATGAACGAAAGCATACCGATGAAATGAACGAAATACGAATGACATAAACAAAATTATATTAAGATTGTACTATAGCTATACTAAATTTGAGAAGAAGAAAATTCCCATAGGAAATTGACTGACCCCACTCGACATAACCTAGCTTCGTCATCGTGTACAACATACATAAACCCCATATGTGTCCACATGTTTCATGATTCATCAAATATTATGAACAAAAATATTTACCACATACATGTTCACAACTAAAGGATAGACAAAGAGAGATGATACCTTGATGGAGAAACTTAAAGAGATAATGATTGGAAATTGGAAGGAGTGAATGAAACGTGTGGGGAAATCAATGAGAGGTTTGTGCTGGCTGACCTTTTTATACAAAAATAATATTATATCATATTAAAATAATTACAGGAGACCAAGAAAACAACAAATAAAGGAGAAGGGCATGTGGGTAGCTAGGCTGTCCAAGAAAAGATGCCTATGATAGTGTTGTGTTACCAACAAATGAAGCAATGCCTCATTGGCAAACAAATTTCTTATTACCATTCCTTATAAAATATAGTTTAGTTTAATTATTAAATATGTCTTCGTTAATTACAATAGTATTAGCTTATCTTAACTTTTCATCATCTAATCTAACTGTAGAATTTATTTACCTATGACTCAATAGATAATAAATTATATATATATATATATTTTAAAAAGTCAATTCTAATTCTACTCATATTCACTAACTTAACCCACATAATATATGTACATCACACATATATATACATATATCTTCCACAAGACTTGAACCTCTAACCTATTAATTGAAGAGCTTCACAAATACCGCTAGTCAAAAAATATATATCTAATATATATATATATATATATATACACTTCAGATCTTGAATAAGCTAGCCTTTATATGTGATGAGAAGCCACTGGGATCACCAATCATGATGGCATATATATTTAGATGTTAAAAAACTTTGTAAATAATCATTGAAAAAACTCACTTATTGGCACAAAGATCCATAATTAAATTATGTGAATTAATCTATATGCACTAAAATGTTAGGGGATATATTAACATAGCTTTAGTGTTATATTTAATCTTTATTTTTTCTGCAATTTAATAATAATTTGTTAGCTGTCCTAATGAAAAGATGAGGGTAAATTACTCTTAAAAGTGACCAGACAATAGAACAAGTTCATGGACAAAACAGGTAGATTTAATCTGTTTATATATATATAGGAGAAGGATTCATAGGGAATCTTTAAAATTTAGGAAAAGAAGGAAGCAAATTTTAATCCTTGATCTTTTTATTAAAAAACGTTTTTAAGGTGATGAATGTTAAATTTTGAAATTTTTTGTAATTTTTAAAATTCATTTATGATTAAATTAATAGTTGAGATTTGCTTTCCTTCTTCCCTAACTTTTTTTCTTCCCTCATGATCCCACCATATATATATATATATATATATAAACAAAGAATTAAAAGTTTCTAATTGGCTAAATGTATTCAATAACATGTCATGTACTTTTCACCATCCATTTCAAAAACATTTTATTGCGTCTTATCTCATTTGACCGCCATACGATGATTGGTTCCAAATTTCCAACCTAAACGTCACATTACATGTTGTCATGATCTAGTTCCAACCTATAACAACAACCTGCCATTTTTAAAATATTTAGCTAATACAAAATGGGTTCATCATCATCTAATATCATTGACGTAGTTAAAATCTATTTATTTAAAAGCTGTACATCAATTTTATTTTATTTTTTCAACTTTTAAAAACGATAAATATTCACACACTTAGTCAGCTAAACATCAATTTTATTTATTTTTTAACTTTTAGTATATACAATCACACATGGTGTATAGATTTTTTTTAAAGTAACACGTGAATTTACAACCTATTGATTGATAAGTTTCTCGCATATCAATAACTCAAATTAATACCCTTTGATTATATGTTGTTAGATAAGTGAATATTTTGGTATTTTAATGAAATAAGAAATCAAAAATTAAGTATATGTAAACCGGTCCAATCCATTTTGAAATACCCCATAAATGTCCTATTCATATTATTATGAACCCATGTCCACACTAACTTTGGGCCTATCTATTTTATCATGATATATGGGTTAAGTTTCTCCAACGCCTTTTGGGCTATCCGTTTTAGTCAACGATGTATAATGGGTTAGGTTTCTCCAACGCATTTTTCGAGAGTACGGAGCCAAATTAATGAATGCCCTTCGACAGCAAATTTTAAACAAAAGCAGTTAAACCTTGAAATAGACCCATGAGGCCATGATATTAGATTATTCTCTTCACGGAGTATTTACCTTCAAATAAAATAAAGAGATTAATAATATTCTATTAGATTATCCATTAGAAAATCAAGGGGCAAAAAGCTTAAGTTTAGGAGTAGTGACCTAGCTAAAAGGAATACAAATTTAACTGGTTACCTGGCATTGAGTTTTTAGGAGTTTTAATTTTTAATTTTTGAATTAAAAGTTTTGTTTGTCATGTACAAACTGTAACTTTATAATTCAATGAAAAACTCAAAATCATCTAAAGTTACGGCTACAGTTTACAGCAACAACCTACAATCTACGGTTACTTCGCCCAAATATACTCTAGACTTAATTTATTAATTAAATCGTGAACCAAGCTAGTGATTTGATTGACCACCTCTCAAAAAATGATATGAAGCTTACAAGAGATATTTCTAACACATGAAAGCTGTATATTGTTTAATTAAAAATTTTGAATAAATACTCTTAATTATGACTTCAGTAGATTTAACACATTCTGCTATTAAGAAACAAATTTTTGGACCAATTGATGTTAACCCAACATATTTTGTTTTGACGGTAAAGCCGAGTTACCCATTCATTTTAACTGGTACACATTTAACATTTAACCCATCACCACACACATTCATCTTGCCATCTCTAATTGAAAATACAATGCTAGGTAATATGACGCTTTTTTCACATTAATGCAGACACACGACTGCTAATATAACAGAGATTACAAACTAATTCCGCCTAAAAGAACTCAATAGAATTCTCGTTACATGTTACATTCACTTAGTTCTCCTACTAGACTTTGATTTTTTCATTTTCTTCCCTTTTTCGTCAAAACTACTCCATGTATACCCAATTGGTACAACAAAAGGATCTGCAACATTTGGCGTCGCCTTTTGTGGCACACCATTTGGCAAAAGACCTGATCGACTACCACTCCTCGACAACCATGAAGAGGAAACCGAAACTCGATGGTTTCCTTTACCGTTATCATCATCACTTATATCATCATATCCACAATCCTTTCCTCTGCCACTATACAAATGACGAGGACTTGAAAAGGGCGTAAAGAATTGCTCTTCAAGCGGTTGGAGCTCAATGAACTTTGTAAACGTTATCATCACTCTTACCGTTGGCACAACCGGTATCGCCACCTGTAAATTACAACAATCAAATCAGTATCCCAAAACCAAGATTTAAAGAAAAGAAAAGATGGTCAATGTAGGAACCACAAGTACTATATGTTTGTAGGATCAAAAAAGTGAAAGCAAGAGATGGTGAAATAACTTTAAACATGTCTAGGGACAGATGAATAATGAATTCATTACAAGGGACCCACACAAAGTAGTTTGATGTGGGTATAGTTTGTCGAGTTCTTTTTTGGGAAAGACCAATTAAAGTTGAAATTCAACATTACTATTTACTAAAAGGTGATGCTTAATGTTAATTCCTAGTGAATCAAAGTGTAACAAATCAAGGATACAAACAAAACTTGTTACATTACAGTACTACCTTATTTTATAACCAATGCAGTATCAAATTAGGTCCAGGAGCAAACAATAAAGTTACTGCAATCAAGATCTTAGTTGGTGAGAATTTGATCTTATAGTTTTACTTATTTAAACCCTGCATTGAAGATATAGAGAATCAGTAGACCCCACTTAGATTATGGTAATCTTGTCGTACAATCTTATTCTATTCTAGATGATATATCAAACCCACAAAAGTAAGATTCAAATAGAACAAATACAATAATTATAGAATCAAGCTCAATGTACTAGACATTTTTATTAATCTTAAACTACTCATACGTAACACAATTTCTAATGTGGTATTACGATTTTCAACACAGTATTTTTCCTATTAATTCAGTACGTTTAGTGTATCCCTAACTATAAGGCTTATTACCTACTCTACTCCATTATTAATGGTATTTTAGTTTTCTTTTGAACTACGGTAACAACAGGAAACATTTCATTTATTTTGTAACAGAAAAATATCTTTTCTGTCGTTATTTCAATGCCAATAAATGGTACATTCTTGTTCTATATTCCTAAACACTTTGTACTTCCTTGTCTAAAAGTAATGCTCACTTCACCCCCTCAATAAAACATTCACTAGTCATTAAATTCCTATAAATACTATGGCTTTTCTTACTGTAGTGATATGGAGGTTGTGTATGTATCAAGTTATTTGTCTACAGCTACCTAATTCACAGATTTTAATAAATACTTTATGACTAAACTATACTTACTTTAGTATTAAAATCTGAAGTATTTTATTCAAGGATTACTGATGCACAGGTACTCATGAAAACTATTGGATCACGCATGTAATATGTTTTTCAGATGATATCAGTTTCAGTGGGTCCACTTCTAAACCTTTTCTTGTCTTAATTGAATCAAAAAGTGATTAGTTAAATATTAAAAAATTAAATAAATAAAACAAAAAGTGTTTTGAAGTCCAAAACAGAAGCAAAATCTAACCAGGCCCCATGTCCCCTTAAATAATAAGATCTGTAAGTAACTTTATGGTAGAAAAACAAAAAAAAAAAGAGGTAGAAAGACAAATATACCCTTACCTTAACGGGAAACGTCCCCTGTGGAAATTTAGTCGTTAGTAATTCTCTCATCCGTCTAACAGCTTTCACTTTATTAGCTAAAATATCAAGTAACGGAAGTAACTCTTCCGTTTGTAACGGAAAATTTTCCGTTAACCAAACTGACGGACGTAACGTCTTCACATACTCTTTCTCCTTCGTCACCGGTTGAACCACCGTTACCGGAGGCATTGGAAGCGGCGGAGGCATACGTGACCGACGCCGGCGTTCCGGTATAATATCAACACTCTTTCTTGACACAGACACAACTTCTCTATCTCCGGCGACAAAACTACTATGTCTCCGCCGATCAGCGACGGAGACGCTGTACCGTGGATTCTCTGCCACCAGAAATCCGTCGTCGGAATCTTCTTCAAGTTCTAACGGCATTATCTGTTCACTTCCAGCGATATCGGAATCAACAGAGATTTTACGAGATCGGAAACTGAAATGTACGTTATGAATTTCATAAACCCTAGCTTTCCACTCACCGACAGATTCGATCTTTTCCTGCCGTCGCCAATTCGTTCTGGCGCACAATTCTGCTTTCGTTACATCCATTCCCGGCCGGTAAACGCTCGTCTGAGCACAAAATGCGGTGATATCAGAATCTGTTAACCTAGATCCAGCGTTTTCAAACGCATCGAATATTTTCCGATCATCGTGATTCAAAACAAGCAACGAACCTGACGGAATGTCTAAATCAGGATCACCATCACCGAGAAACAAAAAACTCTGATTCGCGCGTTGAATTTTCAATCCGTCGTAACCGGCGAGCGAAGTATCGGCGCGTAAATTACCGTCACGTTTCCAGATTTTGTACGTATCCGACGGCGCAATTTTTCCGACGAACGGAACAATAGAGCTTTCAAAATGAAACGAAATCTCCATATAAAAATCACGCATACGGCGGAGGACAGCGAGGAGTCTTGGCAGACGGCGGCGCCACTTCGACCAGGCGGATACATGATGGTACTGAAACAGAATCGCTACAATGTCCGTACAACGACGGCAAACAGCTTCCTGTAACGCATTCCATCCGTCAGCGTTTTGTAATGACACGTCAGCACCAGCCGTTGCTAGTGCACGTGCAGCGAACGTGTCATTTGTTTTAACTGCCAGGTGTAACGGGGTTTCACGTTTTGGGTTGTCACGTCGGTCAAGTATGGCTGAGATTTGATCGGCTATTTTTTCTTGTGTTAATGAATCGGATTCAAAGTGAATTCGGGTCGGGTCGGTTAATCTGGGTAAAGAGGATACGATACGTGAAAGTGTCGTGTGATCACCGATTGCAACGGCGTAATGTACGGGGCTATGTGAATAGTCTTCCGGTTTTATTGTTTCCGGCGATATTTTTTTCGCCGCCGGTGAAGGTTTCGACATTTTGAGAACGGTTTTGTGAAGTGAGAATTTGAGTAGAATGTGTACGAGTGACTTAAAAGAATGAAAGGGGTAGTTTCGTCTTTTTCACTAGTATCTAATCTTCGCGTCATTTTATAGTTTGTCACACGGAAGTGAGTAAACTTTTTGAATGTTAATACTTTTATGGTTACGGCGATAAGCATCTACAATTAAATTATATAAAATTTTAAAAAGTATATAATTAATATATTATATTAGAGAAAATTTACAAATTTATTTTTATTTTTACGCAATTTTTATGCGTCAATTTTATAAAATAAATAATTACTAATAGATTGATAAAATTACTATGAATGCATGTTTTGAAATAAATAAGATGAAAAAATAAATATCTATTTTAAAAAATAAAAAAATATATAGATTTTAATTGTTATAAATGCATATTTGGAAGTAAGGGTGTTAATCTGGTTAACCCGACCCTAATAAGGGTTAGTCGGGTCGGGTTAGTCGGGTTTTTTAAAAATAAAAACTTACCCGCAACTCGACCCTATTAATCAATCAGGTGTTCGGGTTGCGGGTTGATCGGATCGCTTAAATCGGGTTTCAGGTTAACCCGTATAATTTTACAAGTAGCTAATAACTATCAAAAGTAATCAACATAGTTCGAATAGATCATATTCAAACACACTAATATAACCGAAATAAACATTACACCAATAGATCATATTTATTCATACTAATAGATTCTATATGTATGCGTTTACTCATGTAAAGTGTAAAATTTTTTAACTTAGAACTAAAATTACGTAAAATATATATTAGGGTACTATTTTTTTAATATGATGAAGTTGTCTTATTACTTATCACTATCTTCCTTTTCTTGGGTTATGAAGAACTATTAGTTGTAAGATGATGAACTAGGTTTAAGGTTTAGAGTTTTTATTCCTAATGGATCAATAATGTTTGAAATGGGATAATTATAAAAGCAATTAAAAAAAATTAGCCCTTGGCTAAATCAGGTTAATCGGGTCAAACCCGCATAATCCTATTATGTCTTTTTAACCCTATTAAACCCGACCCTATTAAGCTTAATAGGGTTAAGATCGGTCGGGTGTGGGTCGGGTCGAATTTTTTAACACCCTTATTCAGAAGAAAGCACACTTACTCTTTTTTGTCCTTTAATTGTTAATTTGTCTTTTTCTATAAATTATTACAAAGAGATCCTTAGACTTGTTGCTAATTATGCATATTAATCCCCCAAATATAGATTTAGGCAAAACGGATACATTTTGTTTGTGATAGATTATGTTGGTGAAGTACAAGTGTTTTTATTGACGTTCTTTATCATTTACTTATAAAGACCTTACCACTCTCTTTTTTAATCTTAAAAATTATAAAATAAAAAATAAAATATTTTTTATCTATTTAATTGGTATATCTCATAATTAACTGTAAACAATACATTATTTGATACATGAATAGATGTATAAGTAAAGACGTTAAAATATTTTTTCCGATAAAACGAAAGAACACCTGAAAGAAAATATGTTACTATATTGGAAAGATCACATCGAGGCTAAACGACACCATGAGATATTTAGATATTTAATTTGACAACAAAATATTTTCAATAGTTAATAATCAAGTCGTTAAAGATTATTTAATTTATAATTCCTTTTTTTCTTTTCCTTTTACAAAAACTAACCAAATACACATAAACTTTTTAATATGTTTAAATAATGTAACTTAAACTTTCATTGTGTAGCTCGAATCACTTGGGTTTAATAAATTATTCAAATATCGTCATTCAATACTTGTATCCACTAGGCTAGCAATGATCGAGTTTCACAAAATGGATGATCATTAATAATATATTTAGTTTTTAATATATCTAAATAATAAATCTGGACATTATAAATGAAAATTCACCTCAAAGAAGCTCTTTATATAGTATTTGAATATGATGAAGGAGTTATTTTGACGAGTAAAACAAGTTTATTAATGCGTGTTTGTATTTTGTTACTTATGGTTACAAGTTTATCTTTTTTCAACTATCTTTATATATATTTTTATAATGATTGTTAATAATTCTATGTGTAGCTTGCATATTTGATTCAGGTTGATGATTTGTCACTGATCATCTCTGTGAATTTGCTTGAGAATCATTTTTTAGCTTTCTCATGTTCACCTTTGTAATTGGAGCTAGTTTAGATCTCGCTACCATCCTCTTGACATATTGAAATCAAACCGAATGGTCGGTTCGTCACGGCAGGTCATCATCGGTTGTAATTGTCGGACGGTGACAGGATGATGCATGATCAGTGTGTGTTTTATATTTATTGTGCAGGGAGTCCTAAATTATTTATTGTGCAGGTGTCGTTCTTTAGACTACAACGGACATAAGATTTTAGGAAACTACGTTATCTTTGGTGATTTAGTTAGTATCTTAAAAGGATGAGGGTTTTTGTTCTCTTTTATCCTAATTTAAATTAAAAGCATTAAACGTAAATGGGGGAGGTTACTCTGATACTATAGATGTAGGGGTGTCCACTATGATATCAACCTAAGTTGGGTTTTAGTAGTTAAGTTCATATGACTCTAGTAATGACAAACCTATACTTCTGAATGAGTCGTTCATACGCTCCTACCGAGTATCTGATACGAAGTTGTCCATAATCAAATAAGAGTATGTCACTTGGATAGTAAAAACGAAATGTTATTGTGCTTCGGAAGTTCTCCCAAATGCAATAACCAATTCAACCGACAGTTGTCCTCGAGTCATGTTCCTCATTTCTCAGTCGTTAGAGACGTCTGTATCATGACATGAATTGTTGAATAAACAATATCATGAACGAGTATTACCCCAGCGAAATAGTTTGGAACAACTTTTTCTAACGGTCAGTTAAATTGTCACGGTTTGTCTATAAAAATGGTCATTACTATTCTACCGCATTACTTGAATATGCAGTAATTAAATTACACATAAAGACTTAATCATACATTCATTTGAATAAAAGATAAACTAATACCGTCTGAACCTAGGCAACAATCAAATAATAACATGCAATAGGCACATGAGGACAATATGTGGTTTAATAATGCGTATGAATGAATTAACTAAGTTGTGAATATTCTGCAAGTTCTCTAAAAAATATTCACTATCTAGTATTGAATCTAATCTATCTCTATTTTCATGATCCGTGTCTCCCATGTACATATCTTAGTTAAGAGAACAACGGTCATGCCGAGTTCAATGATCTTCTAACATAGAATAACTGAGTGACCTATACCTATGAAGTATTTACGTTCATTTTTAGAGGTAAGGTTTCAACCACAATATGAGTTGGACAGATAAACGGTTGAGATTCAATCTATATATTCATATGTCAATTAATTACTGCATAAGCAGAGTAATAGTGCATTAAATAACATAACTATGTCAACCAAAACGTCTATCATAGCAGATACTTTAAAATTATTTAGCTTATCTTGTTAATCCTAGCATGCATTTTAGAATAATTAATATAGTGAAACATATTAAATAAATGCAAAGATAGAATAAAATTAAAATCTAATACATCGTAAATAGAGTCTGAGAGCACCTCCTTACAAATTAAACGCTAACTACTCTCTTAATTAATTATTAGTGATTAAATAATTAATTAGACAATGATTTTAGAGAGAGAAAGTGACTAGAAAGGAAATAAATATGAAGAAAAAGGTGTGTTTTTGTTGTTGGTGGAGACTCCTATTTATAGTTGGTGCCTTGACCCGTATTTTGACTTTTTTACCCGTATTTGACCTTTAAAAAAACACTCACGTACCGCACGAACCGTCCCAAGGCTTCACATTTATGTGTATACAAGCAACCTGAACCGTATACGGCTCACCTGGGCCGTATACGGTTCTTGCAGGCCGTATATGGTCCATGTTGAGCCGTATACGACATGTGTGGGCCGTATACACGGTGCCGTGGTCTCGTGTGTGCGGGATCATAACTTGTTTTTTTCATTTTGGCTCTAACTTCTTCGTTACGTATCCATTTTTAGCGATTCTTGAACTCACACGATCGTAATCACCTGATCTATGATTTAGTTTGAATAAGAATAATTTCTCAAAATTTATCAAGTAGATGATTAGAACACGAACGAATAGTCTTTTATTGTATATACTCTTTCACCCGTTTTTGGCGATTCTTGAATCATTGTCTTCATAATTACCTAATCAACAAAATAAGACAAATAAATGCATTATTTGTATAATTAATTTAATAGATTTGTTAAAAAGGAATAAGATATCGTACGTAAAAACATGATTTTTGACGCAGTATCAAGTATCCCACACTTAGACTTTGCTTGTCCTCAAGCAATCCTGCTATTTATGTTGCGGTATTCAGGATAAAACTTCGGTTTTAAATGAGTCTTTTGGGCATAAGAATGTAGACTAGAAACAAGTATCATTTAAAGGTTAAGGAAGGCATGCACATGGCTTATTAAAATGAATCTTCAAAGATGATTCTCAAAAACATTCTCTCAGTTCTTGGGATGTGGAACGTACATGACTATGCTTCCTTACAGGGTGGTCACTCAATTCACACTGGTGTATCAGGTTACCTATTGTCTATTTGTATCACTTAGAAGCCTGCTATGTAGCATTTATTGTCATAGGCTTGACCAATAATCAGATTTCCACCACTTAGATGAAAACAACACTAATTATCCCATGACATTTTTTGTGAGGGGTGTTTGAAGAGGTTTTAAGGTGTGTGTGTATAAGGGTTTTTGGGGGGGTTTAATGGCAGCTTCAAGGGTGTTAACTTACTTGGAATGTTGCTTTGACCTTTGTTGAGAGGGGTTTTGAAATGATTGTGATAATCACAAAGACATTTCTATTAAATTTTTCTTGCTAAGTGCTTTGGCTTTTTAGATGATTGTTTTATCACGAGTTCACTTCTACTACGTAAAGTGTATATATTTTTTTTTTTTTTTTTTTTTTGTAACCCAGGCAACTTCTTTAGAGATTCCTCGTGACTTACCAAGAGAGGTTTTTTCCACCAAATAAATCTGTTGACTGATTTATCAAAAACATGTAGATACTTAGGAATGACTTTTTGGAGAGAGACTGAAATTTTTGTGATCGTTAGACAACAGTGTCTTGTAAGTTGAATTTTTCAAGTTGCGAGAAAATTGGTAAATGGGAATGTGTAGGTTATGGGTTGTAAGAAACAAAGGGTTTAGGCTCAAAAGGGTTTTCTAACTGGATCTTCAACACTGAAAATGAGTGTTGGAATGGTTTTAGGTTTGAAAGAGATTTGAAAGAAATTGGGTTTATCCTAGAATGTCGAGTTCATATAATTGCATCTATACCACGTATGGTACTCATCAGCGTGATCTTGAAATGTATTACTTGAGCAAGTTCTAATTTTAAATGCATACATCGGCACACTCAACAATTAAAAACTAAAGCACTTAAAGGTGAGTTTAGTTTAGAGCTCAAGATACCTCACTTTTGATTAGTGGCTCTGTGCTTAGTCATGAGATGCTTCTCTTTCATCCTCATTTTTGACATAAAAATTTTAAATATGACTTGATTCGGTCTTTTACAACTAATTTTTGATACTTGGTGGTAAGTTGTCATTCTTATGATGTATATGACTAAAAAAAAGTTTTAAAATTTCCGAAAACTGTGGCAAAAATTGAAGATTTTTGAGGAACGTGAATCTATAATATGTGAAGACATTACTATCCCACACTTAGAAGAACATTGTCCCTAATGTTCAGCCCTAAACTGGGGGTATCCGATTGGGAGTATCCCACACTTAGGGCTTTTGTTAGGAATAATGTTTCTAAGTTTTCAAAATGTGGTTTGTAATCTCATACATAGAACATTTAGTTAGATAGTGTATAAAATAGTTGAAAGAAAGTTACTCCCCTAGTTTAGGTCACTGGATTGGGACCAGTTTTTTTGAGGGAACAGTACGTGAGGTTTTGCTAGATTCTGGACCAGGCTCATTTTGGTGCATATGTTCCTTGTCTTGGCAAAATATGGTTTTTGCATAAGTAGATACAACAGTTATAAGTAGCATGTTCATCAACAACAACAAGTACCTATGAAATATAAAACTAAAAAGATCTAGTGTATGCCATCCAAGAGGTCATCCTAGCTTCAGTCGATGTTATCTAGCATATACAATTATGTTGTAGAGATGAGGATCGGTGAAATGGCGCATGTATGGCGTGCGACTGGCTCATCAGTGGAGGTTGAAATGGCGCATATAGTTTGCCAATAGAAACAAGAATCGTATACCTTTCTTGCAGTCAAACTGGCTCCATGATGTCGCCCGGTAGGTTTGTGATGACTCTGATGTAGAATATTCTCTACTTCTTTGCCATCAACACATCTTCGAATTATCTGATCGGCGTAAACTTTGAATAGAAAGGGGTCTTCCCAAAAGTAGTGTTTTACATCTCGGAAGAACTTTCGTCTTCGAGAGGATGGCATTCTTGTTAGTACAACTCTCATACTAAAAGTTTTGCGAAGTCTGCATACCAAGGGTTGTCTTTGAATTGCGAACCCTAGTCTTTTCCTTGATTTCTATGTCGAACTCTTGGAGTAATAGAATCTAGCGAAGCATTCTTGGTTTTATGTCTGGCTTATTGAAGAGATATTTTAATGTTGAATGATCTATGTAGACGATAATTTTAGACAAAATAAGGTAGGATCGAAATTTATCAAAGGCAAACACTACTGCAAGCAGCTCTTTTAGTGGTGTAGTTTTCTTGGGCGTCTGTGAGTGTCTTGCTGGCGTAGTAGATTGGTTGAAATTTCTTTTCCTTCCTTTGTCCTAGAATGGCCCCAACAGCGAAATCACTAACATCACACATGATCTCGAATGGTAGGTTCTAGTTTAGGGCTACCATAATCGGGGCGTGTGTGAGTTGGTCTTTTAGGTAGTTGAAGGCTCCTAAGCATTCCTTTGTAAAGACAAAGGGAGTGTCCTTCTCGAGGAGGTGTGTCATAGGTCGGGAAATCTTAAATAAATCCATATTAAGCGCCGGTAAAATCTAGCGTGGCCTAGGAAACTTCGAATGGCTTTTACAATAGTTGGAGGTGGAAGTATCGAAATGGTTTCTACTTTTACTTTGTCAACTTCGATTTCTGAATTAGAGATCCTATGTCCCAAAAATATCCTATCACCTCTTTAACCATGAAGTGACACTTTTCCCAATTTAGGACGAGATTTGATTCTTATCAATGCATGAGTATTTTATCAAGATTTGAAAGACATGATGTGAAAGAGTCATCGAAGACGGAGAAGTCTTCCATGAAGACTTCCACACATTATTCAATCATGTCATGGAAGATTGCGACCATGCACCTTTGGAATGTGGCATGTGCGTTGCATAACCCAAAAGGCATGCATCAGTAGGCAAATGTTCGGTAAGGACATGTGAAAGTTGTCTTTTCTTGGTCCTTTGGATCAAGCGGAATTTGAAGGTAACCGGAGAACCCGTCAAGGAAACTGTAGAATTCGTTAGTTGACATTCTCTCCAACATCTAAACGATGAATGGTAGAGGAAAATGATCTTTGCGGGTTGCATCGTTTAATTTGCGGTAATCGATGCAAACTCTCCATCCAGTGATTGTCAGGGTCGAAATAACTCATTATCTTTATTCCTCCCTTTTTCGGAACGACTTGAACAAGGTTGACATATGGTGAATCTGATATAGGGTAGATCAGGCCTGCATTTAAGAGTTTGATAACCTCTTTCTGCCTCTGTACCGAAGGTTTAAAGTCATTTTCCATTAGGATTTTGTGTGTGCAGTACTTTGGACTAATCCCCTGTATGTCAAGAGATTTTTCATGCAATCGTCTTTTTCTATGACTTTAAAAACTCAATAAGTCTGGCTTTCTCTTCCGGCTTCAACCCCTTTGATTTTGAGAAAGGCGTATTCCAAACCGGTCAAACCGGCCGGCTTTAAACCAAACCAGTTTACCGGTTCCGATTCGAAATCCTGTTTTTTTCCCACCTCTAGTATTAATTATACAAAATTTCATTCATTTTTCTTTATTAATTGGAGAAATTAAAATGTAATAATGTTAATTGAAGCGGTTTCTCAGTTGAGTTTGAGTAAATATCAGCCGTCCGATCAGTTTAATAATTTGGTATCACGGAAACGATCTACTATTGCAAAGGCGTTGAATGCGGAAGCTAGAAGAAATGATTCTATTGTTCCTTTGGCTGCCACCACTTTTGCTCCTTAATTTCCTTAACTTTGAAACCAGTTTCAAACCGGTTTGAACTTTTTTAATTGTAAACCGATTAAACCGGTTTGAAACGAACCGGTTTGACTCGAACTGGTTTGAGCCAAACCAGTTTACCGGTTCTAGTTCGAAATCCGATTTATTTATCCACCTCTAGTATAAATTATTACAGATTTATGATCAAAATTTCATTCATTTTTTTATTAATTGGAGAAATTAAAATGTAATAATATTAATTGCAGTGGTTGCTCAATTGAGTTTGAGTAAATATCAACCGTCTGATAGGTTTAATAATTTAGTATCATGGAAACGATCTACTGCTGTGAAGGCGTTGAATGTGGAACCTAGAAGGAATGATTCTATTGTTCCTTTAGCTGCCACCACTTTTACTCCTGGTAATTTCCTTAACTTTGACTGTTATGGTCAAAACTTGTGGTTTTATAGTTAACTTTGATATTAGTTTTGGTGTAAATTTGATACTAGTTTGTATTTTTTACGTTATGCAGATTGATTTCCTGGCTTGAATTGATTGAAATATTTGTAATCATCCCTTAATATCAATTACCAAATACTTATGAATAGTAAGTTATTTGTCTTTTCTTAACCTATATTTTTTGTCTTAATAAATATGTTTATGTGTGCAAGTAATTGATAAAAATTGTTTAGATTGATGGTTAAAAGATTTATCAACTAACCTTTTGGTCTTAGGTTCAAGTCTTAGCATATCTATTTTCTTTTTTCCATAACAGTTTTTAAACAATGGAAGTACATACAACTAATTTTTTATTTTTGTTAAGTATTAGCTACAACAAATATTACATCTCTATTATTTTTTCAAGTATTTGCAAACAGTGTTTTCAAACTATGGAAGTGCATGCGACTAATTTAATTATAAAAGGATACAAGTTCATCATATTTTTATAATACCTTTTTTTCCTTTTTTTTGAAATTTAATAAATTTACATACTAACTCATGAAATAAATGGAAATTACATAAATTTCCTAATGTTGGAATGCTACAAAAAATCTTTAAAACTTGCATATGTTAATAAGTATAATACGATATGATATATGATCATTAGTTAGAGTATTATAGTTATCATTATTCGTCGTGCTTTTATAAAGTTAATCGAAAATTCAATAGCTAACCAAAGTACGTTATGAACCAATATCAAAACAAACAATCACAAACAATTATATTAATCAATGAGACCAATTGTGATTTACAGATGAATGACCAGAGAGATATCACAGGCTGCACAAATTCGTGAGTGAACAACAGCAGCAGCAAAACCGAAACCCTAATTAGGTATTTATACTATCACCTAATCAGCTAGGCGATATTGATGATATCGCCTAGGCGATATTGCCAATATCGCAATAGCGATATTGTCAATGTCGCTGGATACATCAGAATTTGACTAACTAATTACAACTCAAAATCTAGACCAAGTGACAGACACACTAAATGTACCAACAAACTCCCCCATGTCTGCAGCTTGGTCTTCAATCAAACTCCTCTATGTCTTCAATAATTAGACACTTCCCCATTGAGATAGCATGGTCTTCATAATATTGATGTTCAGATTCATGTGACTAACACACCTTTTGCATACAATAAGATCTTCAAACTATATGACCATTTCTCAATCTTTAGCAGCTTCTCCAATAGGATTTATCTTCACAGCCTTTGGAGAATAGCTAACATCATTTATATCTTCAATATTTGACTTTAACAGGATATGTGATATTGAATAAAACAACATAATAAAATATTTTTTGTAATTTTCTTTATAATTTAAAAGTAAAGAATACCAAAAAGAAAATAAATCGGGGATAAGATTGTAATATGTCTGCTTAAGGATCATATCAGGATATCATGCATTTATTAGGAAATAGTAAGTGTTATTTTGATTATCAGTATATTTGTCCAAATTTAAATTTACTTAGCATATTTAAATCACCGAGTATAAATATTAGTTCAAGACGATTATTGGTATGTTTGTCCATATAAACATCTAGCAATCAGAATTTACAAGTGCATTTTGAATTATTATTCATGATTACCAGAGAAGCTTCCCTTTTGATATACTGTTATGATCAGGATACATGCATAACATCCACGTAATGAGTGTGATTATTGTGTTCCATCTTTAAAGTCAAATCATAAATAAATGTTCCAGTACTTTTGTACTCAATTCAAGATTAAATTTGACTAGGGTTAGAGACAAACAAATCTAAAATCAAACCAGAGGTGACAGGTCTGTACTTTCGTACAACAGAGCGACATAGTTTGACTAGAGACCTTGATATCAGTATTCTTGTATCTTGGTCTAGTTTGCTCTATGTTAAGATATACTGACTGAAACTAGGTTAACATATTTCTTGATGTAGCAAAAGAAACACTCAGTATATCTCCCAGATGAATTCATTAGGATACTCAATGACATGTGTTTTGGTAGTATCTATCACATAAGGATTAAGACTTATCGTCATACATCAAAAGAAAGTGTTCACATGATAATTTTGAGACTTAAGTTTATTTTGTGCACTTAAAACCTTTATGTTAGATGTCTACCAATACATCATATGATGAAGCTAATATTTAGAGAAGGTAGATCAAGTATGCTAGATAAATCTACTGACACATCAAACATAAACCTTAAAAATTTCCATTTTGTGTACATGTCACCTAATGAACTATCATATCCCAAGGTATTTACAAACACAAACCAAAATGTTTTCCAGAATTAAGAATCTTCCAGAATTAAGAATCTTGCTGTTCAAATTTCTGATCGAAATCATCAGAATTTTTAATGTTTTAAAATTACTCCCCCTGAACAGCAAATTCTTTTCTCAATTTTAATTCAAAGGTTATCCCCTAAAAATAAAACTAATTTTTAAATATATATATATAATTTTTAATTTAATAAATTTCGCAACATTACATTTCTTTGATACTAAAAAGTATAAAGAGTGGTTGTTGCATTACTAACAAAATGAACAAATAATGACTAAATAAAAGTTCCAAAATCACATATCAAGTCAAATCAATTCTTTTTAACCACGTTATTTCGTCTCGAAACGTTGATAAACTCAGCCAGTCAATCACAATGCACATCCTTGCAGTCACTAAAAATACAATCTATCAAAAAGCTGACTGCAACACCACAAACAATGAAACATTAGATTTTATGGGACACCCAAGCCTTGATAGTCTTGGGGTGTCCATTAGCGTCCATAATCATCACATCAACGAGTTTATGATATTTTAAAAGGTCACTTGATTTCATTGGTGTTTTGTTTGTGGATTTTTGTTTCCACACCTGCTTAACATTGGATGATTGCTGATTAACTACATCAAAATTTCTAACCAGCGGTTGAGAAGGTATAATGTTATTAACCTTTGAAATTTTAACATTACTAGATGACTCACGTTGTTTTGATCTCTGAAAGTTTCTATATTTAGGATGACGTGGATCATTTCGTGATGCCCATTTTCTAGCAAGCACCAGACACTGATTAATAAGATGACCCTACTTCTTACAATAGAAACATGATCGTCTCTCTCGGAAAGTTTGGTCATCACTCGACAGTGGTTTCGGTGAAGGAGGTGACTTACGAGGCTTGTTTTCAGGTACATTTACAGCACATGAACACTTATGTGAACATGAAGGAGTAAATGTATTTGCAGTTGAGGAAGTCTTTTTAGAAAATATTTGACCTCTACCTTCGGTAGTAAGTATTAAATTTTCTGGTTTGTTGTTATTCTTCTTAACTTTCTTTGTAACCTCGTGAGTTACATCCTCCACTTCCACCACCTTTTCAACATGTGTTGAAGGCGCAAACATGATTGGTTCAAATTTAGGCTTAATAGGCTCAGCCTTTTCAACATTTTCAACATTTTCAACCTTAACAATCTTAGGCTGAACAAAGCTCTCAATAGTAACTAGTTTAACAATAGGACTTGTATCCTTTTTAAGAACAGAAGGAACAAAATCTTTAATTTCATCCTGTGAAAGACTGGGCTGATTCAAGTTTGAGGGAGGAGGGTGGTTGTGATAACCAATTCCTGCCTTACTCTTTGTATCAGTCATTTGACTTTGCAGGATGTCGGAAAAGACCATAGTAGATGTTGAAATGTTTGCAAGTCTTCGTTTTAAATCAATGTTATCAGCTTGAGTATTAGCAAGATCCTTTTTAAGATGAGCAATCAGTTTTAAATAGCTATCAATCTCATCTTGTTTACTGTAGATCATAGCTTTCAACTCTTTCTTTTCTTCGATAAGTGTCTTTTGATTTATTTCAAAAACTTTTTCATTATCTTTTAACACTCTGTTCGCTTGAATAAGACTTGTTAGATCTGTATTCAAACGATCATTATCTACTATGTACCTGTTGATTTTACCAGTTAGTTTGATACAAGAATTACAAATAAAAGAATCACAGTCTACCTCATTTTGGACATCCGCCATAAGAGCTACATTATCCATAGCAGAAAAATCATATGTTTTATCGTCCATCAGTAGAGCAGCCTTGGCGACCTCAGTTTCCTTCTTGTAAGGAGAAGGTTTAGTAAATCCAGTAGACGGTTGTCTACTCTTCTCACATTCACGAGCAAAATGTCCCAGATTTTGACACTTATAACATCTGATCTTGGACTTATCGAAACCCATGCTCGTTTGATCAGTGACGTCTTCAAGAGATTTCTTTCCTGTTCTCTTCAAATAGGTCTTCGTTCTTCTGGTAAGCATAGCCATGTTCCAACGAAGATCCACTCTCTCTACCTCATCAGGATCAACTTGAGCAAAGTCTTCGTCGGTAAGATCTACCGAACTAATCCTCTTCGATAAAAAATCATCATATGATGATAAAAACGCATTGAAGATTACTGCATGCTCATTATGTGATGCAGTAGCAGAAAAGGATGGTTGGATTGGAAAAGAAGAAAATGTTTCTGCCGAACTATTACCCAAAGAATAAGTAGGTTTAGATCCAGAAGTAGACGGCCCAGATAGAAGAGTTGTACTTCCATATCCAAAGCTACTGTTATCAGGAAGCAAAGAGCTAGATTTTGTGCTTTTCTTTTGGATATCCAAAGCACATGTTTCTAATTTTCCTATAAGTTGATCCAAAGACATTGCCAATACGTCTGGATCACTCTCCATCATTAATACTCGAGTTTCCCAGGAAGGAGGTAGAGCATTTAGCAGTTTCTTGTTGACCTCCATAGAGCTAAATTTGTGTCCACCCTCAGTCAGCTCATTCACAAGACGTGAATATCTACAGAACAAGTCCTTAACCGTCTCGTTCGTCTGAATATCAAACAGATCATACTGTTTCTTTACAAATTCCAGCTTAATTTGCTTGTATTCAGTGGTACCTCCACATCTTTCAGCTATACCATTCCACAGATCATAAGCTGTATCATGGTGCTTGAACATCTTCCTAGCATCGGCAGGTAAAGACATGGTTATAGCAGAGTGAGCCTTTCGTTCACATTCCCATGCCTTACGTTCCTCAGCAGTCATTGAACGAATGGTTTTTGGAGGAGGTATACCCACATGTTCTCCACCTGCAACCGGTCTAACGTAGCGCTCGATTAAAGGTATCTCCATTTCAGGGTCAGTAAAAGCGACGAAGGATAGAAATCTACCACGCCATTCAGGATATTCCATTCCTGGCGCAAAGAATGGAGGTTTGTTTGCACTACCAACCTCAGCATTGTGTTTCAACATAGCATTAACAGCTTGTAATGTAGTCATTTTAATAACGATTAAATATTTGACTTTTGATTGAAAATTTCAAATTTGTCCGAACGAATTTTTCCCTCCAAAAATTTCAAGCTGCTTAATTTCGTATATCAACACACGTACAACTGAAACCCTAAAAACGTATTTATACTTAACTAATCAGTAAGCTTAGCGATATTGGTGATATCGCCTATGCGATATTGCCAATGTCGCCAGTAACCAAACTATACTAATTAATTACAACTCAATAACCTAGACCAAGTGACAGACATTCTAAATGTACTAACAAAGGTTTTGTGATTATGTTTTCAAAAATAAATTTCTAAATCCGTCGCAACGCACGGACAAAATAAATCTAGTTTAAGTCAAATTGTAAGGTTGAAATAGACTAATTTAACCGAAAAAAAGTCAGTGACTTCGCATATCGGCTTCTAACTGTAGTAGTGAAGCGGTATGTATTAAATTAATTTCGTGAATGAACTTGTAAGGGTTTGTGAGATGACAAAAATGCCCCTTTTGTATTGGAATATATTTACAGATGTGGTAGAGAAATCAGTGGAAGTTGAGGATTTTGAAAAATTGGCTAAAAATCTTGAGAATGCATCCCCACTAAAAATCATGGATAAAGCTCTTGAGAAATATGCTAATCCATATTAAAATTTGTTAAATTTTTCAGTGGTTCTGAAGATGTTGCTTTAATTGAGTATGCTCACCTTACTGGCCGGCCATTTCGCGTGTTTAGTCTTGATACCAGAAGATTAAACCCTGAAACATATAAGTTCTTTGATACTGTTGAGAAACACTATAAAATTCGTATCGAATACATGCTCCCAGATTCTGTAGAAGTTCAAGCTTTAGTTAGAACAAATGGCTTTTGCTTTTTATAAAGACGGGCATCAAGAATGCTGTCAGGTCAGAAAGGTGAGACCTTTGAGGTGGGCATTGAAAGGGTTACGAGTTTGGATCACGGGTCAAAGAAAAGACCAATCTCCTGGGACTCGATCTGAAGTTCCTGTGGTCCAAGTGGGTCCTGTTTTTGAAGGGTTAGATGGTGGTTCAGGGAGCTTAGTTAAGTGGAACCCTGTGGCTAATGTTGCTGGTAATGATATATGGAACTTCTTACGGACCATGGATATCCCGGTTAACTCGTTGCATGCTCAAGGGTATGTTTCTATTGTGTGTGAGCCGTGTACTAGGGCGTTGTTGCCAGGTCAGCATGAGAGGGAAGGAAGCTGGTGGTGGGAGGATGCAAAAGCTAAGGAATGTGGGTTACATAAAGGAAACATTAATGAGGAAACATTGAATGGGAATGGGAATGAAATGGTGAACGCAAATGGGAATGTTTCGGATATCTTTAATAGTAACGATATCGTGAGCTTGACCCGGCCCGGAATGGAAAATTTGATCAAAATGGAAGATAGGAAAGATCCTTGGATGGTTGTTCTTTATGCACCTTGGTGCCAATTTTGCCAGGTAATTTACCTTATACTATGAGATTTGATTATCTTGATGGCAATTTCAATCAGTTTCCTTATTAATGGGTCGATTTGGGTTGGTTTTAGTCTCAAACCTGTCAACTAGTCACGAACAAAGTTTTCTTTAAAACAGGAACATGTCAAATATGTTGAAGATCGCTGTATATTCTTCGTCGTATAACCTTCTAAATAAATCTTATTTAAAGATGTAAATAATATTTTGTAACCATATTTAGTTCAGTAATTACGAGTAATTGTTAAAAGATTTAAAATTGACAAGGAGGGGTATTTGGGTCAACCCAACCCGTATATCTTGTCACCTCATTATACTTATTTTGTATCGCACAGCTCATTGGTTTAGTAGATGGTCGGGATCTGGTTTTAATAGATTATTGCTATATAATCACAGGCAATGGAAGGGTCGTATGTTGAATTGGCAGAGAAGTTGATAGGGAGTGGCATGAAAGTAGGAAAATTTAGGGCAGATGGTGATGAAAAGGTGTTCGTGCAGCAACAACTGCAGATGAGGAGCTTTCTGACCATCCTTTTCTTCCCTAAACACTCATCTAGGCCAATTAAGTGCCTGTCTGAGAAGAGAGATGTTGACTCCTTGATGGCTTTTGTTAATGCCTTGAGATGATAAGTGGTTTGAGCTTGATGGCTCCAGTTGTAGCAATGGATCGGCTGTGTAAGGTCATTTTGTATATTTATGTGGACATGGTTCGTTTTTTGTCGTGGTCGGCTAAGTCCCGCTTCGTGTACCTGGTGGCTGTTCTGGGTTGTAGGGTGGTTAATTGTTTTGGCCATCTGAGATTTGGAATATTATTTCCTAGAGTATAAATATTGGAATGAAAAATCTAAAATTTTGATTCAGTACGTTGCTCAACCATATTATTCTTCACGCGTATTTAGTTGCCTTCCAGCAGACTTCGCTGTCTATCTCGAGCTTCATCAGTCAAGCTGCTACATCTAAAACTAAGCCTCTGACGAGTCATTTCACGCCCAGCTGATGAGAAGCAGACAACGATAGCAGTAAGATTATCACTTGTGTCACGACGCAAGGCTTGATTTACAAGCTCCCTAGCACATCGATTATGGTCATCATATCGTACCAGGTCGGTATTAATTTCTTTCACTTGATGTTACCAAAATCTGGTTAATTGGTTTGTCCATTGGCTTCTTATTTCATAACATAAACTTCTGAGATTCCTAATTTGTTTTATGGTCTTTTAAACACCTCTACTACTTCCTAGTCCATCGGTTACATATCTTTAGGAGTTAACATGATAAACTAACCCGGATTGTTCTCAACCACAACAAAACCGATATTGGATGGTTTGGAACCTAGACTTCTTTAGCTTCAATTGGTTTATCAATCCGTTTAGTTAATCGGCTCGAAAAATCCAACACTAACTTAGACACTATTAACCCATATAATCTGGATGCTGCCCCTATAACTCCGTTAAGATAATCGGGTTGAGAAATCAAAGGGGTTGGCCAATAATCAGGTTAGTCTTGTAAATGGGTCATAAACAACGCTGTGGAACATATAATGTATATGTAGCAAGGTAACTACACTAGGCAGCAGTGATACATAAAAAGGTAGCAGTGATCGACTCTGATAGCTGACGGCAGTGTAGTTGGCATCGGTCTGAATCCCCACCCTCGCATAACACTTACTATATTTCTAAAGAAAAACTGATGATAGTTGTTGGCGGTATTAGCAATGTTGGATGACATCGATGACCAACAATAGTGACATCTTATCGCGGGTAACTTATTTTGAACATTATGTTGATTTGTTTAGCAATAGTAAAACCATAAATGCCTTCCGGAGAGATGTTTTATATCATATTGGATGGTTTTTCGAAAAGGGTGTGTACTATATACTTTCCATATATATACATATCTTAACTATATATAAACCATCTCCATCTCTTTTCTTAAAATTAAACTCAACAATGATTAATGTCTAAATTACCCTTAAAAATCATTAATTACTTTCCAAATGAACCACTAACTTATAAATTGCAACCCTTAAGTTTTAAAACTTTACATATCCTTAGATTAAACTTTTAACAATATAGTGTAAACAATAAAATATGTGAATGTCAAATTAACTATTTATTCCCGTAGCTATGCGCGGGCACACTGCTAGTATATACAGTAAGTAGGAGGGATAAAATATTATTTCCCGATCTAAACTTTAGACTTAAGCTGTTCTGCAGCCTGACGCTACCTTACGGCTTAAAGTTGTTTTGTTGCCTGACGCTTCAGTATCAACTTTCACCATGTGAACAAAGTCACCTTCCACTACACCTATTCCTTTTTGTTCTTGTATCTGGCAGCTGCGCAGAACCCCGTATGGGTGTTGCTCATTGACCCCACCCGCTGAATGCCCAGGACCGCCATTAGGGGCTATGCCTTTGGATCCTACTAGGAGCGCTACCTAGGAACCCCCACAGGGATAGGACCCCCTTAAACCGTGTTATATTCTGAGTTCCAGAATATAGAGACTTAAATGGATGTGCACTCCCTAACACGCGGCCTGTGTCTAACAGATGCTCAATTACAATAAAATATACAGCCACGTTCGCAATGGAGTTTGTTTTTTCTTTTGATCTAGATGTATTATATTATCATTATTAGATCATTTGTGAAGTTCATTGTCCCCTGCAGGACAGTTTGATTACTGGCATTTTGGTACCTAAACAATGTATGAATCTCAATAAGCAATATGATTTGACTTTGTTTGGAACCATATCATGTCTTTATAGTGTATTGACTTTAAACTATATTCATATCTTTATTTATTTGAGGAGTTAACTCACTGAGATATATACCCCATTTTCATCCTATCTAGCACCACGGTTGAAACTGGAGTAATCCCATGCAGATACATAAGAGGAATCCAAGTATTTATAATCTGAATGATACATGGCTAACTCTTTGTGAATCATATGTACGCTTTTACATAAAATATACCTTTTAACCTAAATTACGTCCTTGGTTCTCCTGGATCCATAGAAGAAAACAAAGGCATTCTTCCGCATAATCATCGTGCTACACTCGTGGCCATTGTGGACTTACGACCTACAGAAAGCCAACATAATCGCAAAGCAATCTCCAAAACTTAAATTTTCTTAACAACTCATGATAATATAGGTTCTATGTTCTTCTATATTTGTGATAAGACTGTTTCAGGTTCAAACAGGTAATTTTTAATTCAAGTTGAAATGGCCTGGTCGGTTTGGGTTGACCTGGAAAGGTTTCTTTGTCCAATTTTTAGATAAATCGATGAATAACTAATACATTAATTATGACTACAGAAACAATTTATTACGTCTTTGGATGGAATGATTTATTAGGTTGTAAAAAAGATTTTGGGTGACTTTCACCTGTTTGACCAATTCCCATTGTAAATAAATTTATTCGCCTGGCCAAAGGTCGGAACAACGATTACCGGGAGAAAAACATTATTGAGTTGAACCATTTAATTGGTTTGAGATAAAACACAACCTAGGTTGACCGATTCATTGGTAAATGGGTCAAAATTGCTACATATAATTAAAAGGACTGAACACTGACCTCAAGCGTGCTAAATACTAATCTCATTCGGCTGGCAACAACTGATGGCTCTTCAGAATGCCCCGCCACTGCCATTTGCTCCATTTGAAGAGTTTTTACTGGAAGCCTAGGCGAAAAAACAAGACTATAGTCATATTTTGCTGCTTGAAATTGTTTTTCAAAGCAAAATTTAGTGAAAATCCACAATTATTACGTTAAGAAAAAGATCAAGAACAGGAATCATTCTGACCATGCCATTCCTCTTAAATAGTAAGCATTTGCTATGATAGCACAAAACCCTTTCCATTGAAGCTTGATCTCATCTGAAACGGGAGATGTTGGAGACCACCGAACTACGGTAGGTTGAGGAGTGCACAATATGGTTATGAAGATTATACTCAACCACAATATACACTCATTGACCTGTATCAAAAAACTATAAGAATGCAAGGGAATGTTTGGAAACTTCAATTTCCTGGCATTAAATTTAAATGGACCAAAATTAGGGGTGATGCAAAAGCCAACCCTGGACTATGCCACGATCAGATGCAAAAAGGACCACAATTAGTTAGGCACATTAGTCGTGCACTTCGGGCAACTCTTGACACTACCGTATTTTCTGACCCGTTACCTTTCTATCTATTTTTAACGTGTTTGGCCTGTTATGAATGTAACGTAGCCAAAATTCGACCATTAATAAGTCAAAATGTTGAAATTTTAAACCTTTTTGTGCATAACATCAGTATATGAATACAAGCATGCTCCTAAACCTTACCTCATCATAACAGATCTTAGATTTTAGACTGGTACCTCCTCCATAAGTTTGCATTTCTTCGATTTCAACACCGGATTCTTTCATATATGTAAGCTCTTTTCGTAAGCCTTCTTCGGTACACCCCAAGGCATATGCATTTACCCCAGCGCTAATGAATTCCTAAGCAATATCTTTCAAAGCAAGTTATAGAAAAAGAATAAACAAAATTTGTTAACAGTCAAAAGAAGAACAATTGACTTTACTTTTAGATTGTCACCTCCTCCTCTGTCAATGAAGTTTCGGTATCTCCTAAACAAGCTGGTTGCTATGTTGCGGGATGATCGATACTCATCATCATCTGTAGGAACTGAGTCTTGCTGCTGGCACTAGGACAATTACAACAATCAGTAGATTTCTCAAAACAAAGGATTATTAGGAACGGCATTTGAGGTGGTAAGATAAGCAAGCCTAGTACGGGTCAAAATGGGTTCAGGTTGAATCCGGTCAATTTGAAATACGAATCTGGATGGGCTGGGTCAGGTTGATCTGTGAACGCTTTTTGTCATTTTTTCAATTTTTAAATAGTCATTAAGTTGTTAATCATGATTACACTAACACCATAATTACAAAAATAATATAAACGTTAGAAGAAAACTGGTTTAGAAAATTTTAGTACTTAACAATGCATTAGAAGAATACTTTAGATGACTTTCTACCCATTTGACCCATTCCCGTATAATATATGTTTTCTCTATTTGAGCCGTTTGAGAAAAAATTGAACCCAAATAAACCCATCCATTAGTAAGTGGGTAAAATTTACCACCTCTAAGCATATACACTAGGGACAAAGGCATAAAAACACGTTGTACCTTTCAAAATGTACCACTGTACGCAAGGACCTTCTTAATTACTCAAAGTGCACAACATACTTTCAAAGTATGTTCCAAAGTGCGCAACGTACAACCAGTAAAACATAAAGTACAAGTGTTCAAAAGGGTGCACACATTTATACAAAATTTGAAAGTTCTTTGTGCACATTGATTCGAAATTGAAAGTCAGTCGCTCACATTGGTACATTCTAAAATGTACATAGTGTTTTTATTACTTTAATCTTATATAGTAACTTATTAACAGGACAAAAGACCTTACTAGCAATCTTTTGAATGTTGTTTGGTGTGATGGTTGATGACTTTTGTCACGAGTAACGCATTTCCAGTAGAAAACTGAACACTGAAACCCATTACTACAACATCCCTTTGCCACAACACAAGAATTTACGGGAACAGTTGCAACCATGCAAGGAGTTACAGGCTCGAGCCTAGTGCCAGAATCAAAGAATGTGCAGAGTTTGTTGATAGCTCCCAGATTTTGAATCATCACCATGGTTTGACAATTGATAAGATACTGCCTACAAAATTTCAATTTCGTGTAGTGATAAACTGCAATGCATAAAAAAACTAAAAATCACTCCCTTTAATTTAAAGGGTAAATGGCACAAAAAATGTACCCAACTTCACCAAATTTCAAAAAAAAAAAAAAAACTTTTGAAGCATCACAACTAAAAAAGCTTCCATTTTTAACTCCAAAAACTAAATTTATCAAGTTTTGTACCATTCTGTGCCATTTACCCTAACCCAAACACAATTGCTCTGGATCAATAAGAGGACATCAAAAAGTTTAACCAACCTAGTATTTATATATACATATATATGTATGTAAGTATATATATATTTATATATATATATATGTATCTATATACAACTTCTTTTTGTTAACAGAATACCTTAAATCTGTTTTAAGATATCAGATTCTTGATCATATAATTAAACTATCCGATTATATTCAAAACTAGCACTTACTCGCAAAATATTGTCAATGAAAAAGATGCAGTTATATTATCAAATAAGAAAATTATCAAAATTAAACAAAAAATATTTACTACACACTCACCTAATTAATCGGTACTGGAGATCAACTCATCCGCAACAAGAAGTTGAAGTAAGAATATATGGGATCAAAGTTTATTAATGATAAATAAATGGTAATAAATAGGTGTTATAGATAGAACCACAAATAAATGGATATATTAGAAAGAAGAATCTATAGGTGCTGGTGGGGGCCATGATTATATTTTGAATGGTTCAAGTGGATCTTTTAATTTGCTTAAAATTTTCATTTCATTCCCTTCCCCATGGTGTCATTCTCATGCATACGTGGCTTCTCAATCCATTGCAAGTTTCTGATTAATCTATAAAGAACAAAGGCTTCAACTTCTGTTAAAGAGATATACAATGATCCTGGAATATTATGATCTAGTGATCAACCAATAGATCATGATCATCTGTCTTGAGAAAAATCTAAATTAAATACAACACTATTCACTTGAAACATGGAACTAATATCATTTCAAGTTATGTGCAGACTTGTAACTTGTTGATGCTAATTTTAGATCTAAATTTATTAATGTTTAAAATCGAAATCAACCATTGTATGATGAGTGGTCAAGATTATATTAATACAAACAAGTGTAGATTGATGAAAAAATTATTTCTTTCTTTTTTTGCTAGGTATCACGATTGCTATAGACTTCGTCAATCTTCATCATTCATAATTTGTGATAACGAGGAATTACTTGCATAGAGGTATGTCACTAGTCGATGAGAGTCGAAGAATGAATCCTTCTTGATTCAGTTGTGAATACACAAAAAAGTTGCGAAATGAAATATGCATGAATGCATAGGTCATAGAGAATTTATTGATAGTAGCAAAACTGCAGAACTACCAAAGCAAAGGTAGTCAGATAAATTCTTTGTCAGTACAAATAGGGATCAACCTTTTTGTTCATAATTGATATATTTGCAAAAGAAATATAATTGATATATTTGCAAAAGAAATTGATAGTTGTAGCTTATTATATTTAGAATTAAAAATTGAGGCTCATATCTTTTTCAAAAGTGTTCGATAAAGTAACTATAGTAAAGCTTAAAAGTGTAAATTGACATAAAAAAGACAAAAAACACAACATACATAGTAAATTAAGGGGAAATTGTGTAATTTTCTCATTCCATAGACTTAAACTAAATCCATAAACTCCTTCAAGAAACTTGTGAAGGAAACTTCTTTTTCTAAAGCTTATTTTTTCTCTAACTTATTTTTACTCTAAGATTTTAAAATTGTCTACCAAAGTAGGCTAGAATTTAACTTATATAAAAATAAGTTTGAACTCCCACCGGCGTAGTTGCCAAACACACTCAAATAACCTGTTTCCAAGTTTATAAATAAAAGGATGTAGCATCATGTCCAAATATCAAAGTTACACACAAATAAGAATAAAAAATCAGCCTATTCGGGTCCTAGCCTTACCAGTACCGGTAACCCAGAATGCATCAGTCTTGACCAGTACATCCAAGACAAGATACAGATCTCAAATATATCCGACTTTTATCCAACTGAAATAGTACCCAAGGCAATTGTTCAAAACTCAAAATCAGCTAGTAACAACCTCAAAGTCACGTTGTTTACCTTTTAAATTAAATAGGATCATGTGCCCATAAAACCAAGAGCACAAAGCTTCAAATGTACAAGAAAGATCAAACATCCGATCAACTATACTCCTTATAAATAATCAAAAGCCTGCCGAATTGAAACAACGGTTTTTATTTTGCTTTTGCAAAAAGAAAACAAAGAAGCGTGTCTGATGACCAGAAGAGTTGTTTGTCATGTGCTTTCTTTAGATATCAAGTAGCAATCTTCTCGGGTCTTCAACAACATCCTTGATGCGCCTCAAGAAGAACACAGCCTCTCTACCATCAATCAACCTATGGTCATAGGTCAGGGCCACATACATCATTGGTCTGGCCTTGATTTCACCCCCAACCACCATTGGTTTGTTGACTATCGAGTGCATGCCCAGAATAGCAGACTGCAAAAAACGAAACACATGGATTAAGGGATTTTCATTAATCTTTGATTATTAAATATATTATTTAACAATCTCCAACTTATTGGTACATATTTGCCCATGAAAGTCACTGTCAGAGGGGAAAATTTCAACTAATCTACTCAGCAGACCAAATTAAGTGTGTTGTTTGAGACAATTTTTCACACAACAGTGATTTCGGGGAGTTAATGTGATCAATGGCGTTAGCCTTACTATGATGCATAAAATCCCTAAATTTTGCCATATTGAATGATATTTTAGGTGCCCATAAGTTGTATGAATTTATTTTTTTTAGTTTCATTCTCCGCATGTGGTCACTACATAAACAAAAGATGGGTCAGTCTAAGATTAGTATCAGAATATGTACAATCCTAGTTGCTATACATGAATAATCATCCAGGATTTTCCCTTTGTCAATAAAATAACTCCACTTTTAGGCCAAACGTATTTTAGACATTAACTATGAATTATCATACCTGTGGAGGATTTATGATTGGAGTACTTAGAAGGCTTCCATAGACTCCACCATTAGAGATTGTAAATGAACCTCCAGCCATTTCATCAATTGATAAGGAGCCAGTGTTGGCCTTTTTAGCAAGACCGTTGATTGTCTTCTCTATTTCCGCGAAGTTCATTTTCTCAGCATCACGGATCACTGGAACCACAAGACCCTTCAAGAATACATGGTGAAAAATATCATTCAAAATTGTGTAGAGAAAGAATACCGCTTTATTAGCCTAAAGGAATAAGAATTATGATGAAAATCAAAAAAACCATGTTATCATTTCAAGTGATTTGATCAGTTTGGCCGGATTCATTCTTCGTAATTGGTTTAGTTGCTTGGGATTTTTCAAACCGTCATATATGGTTCAGTTTGCGGTTTCAAGACTCAAACCGGCCATTTAAACGAAGCCAGACCGCATTATATTTTCTTGTATAATTCGTTTGATATATGTATTTAATCCAAAAGATCCGGTATGTCTTTAACAAATAAATTCCATATTTGCTTCTTCTATAGTATTCAGAGTGTTCATTTGATAACTTGGTTTAAAAAATCGCGCCTAGGCGAGGAGCCTTAAGGCTCTAGGTATGGCGCCTCAAAGTTACTCTAAGTGATAGTACGACATAAGTCGGCCTCAAAGTGGCGCCTAGGCGACCTGGACTTTTGTTGACTTTTTTGACTTTTGGACCTACAGTCAACTTAAAACTATTTTATGTATTATATGCGTTTTATTTACGTGAGGCTCTCGCCTTAGCGCCTAGCGCCTCAGCCGTCGGGAACTTAGCGCCTCGGATCACCTCTCGCCTTTTTAAACCAAGTTTAAAAATTTTCAACTTAGTGCAACTAATTAAATTCAAATTAATGATACTAAAAAAAAACTTTCGGCTATGTAACAATATTGTTATGGTTAAATACTTTCTTACCAATATTAGATTATTATGTATTTATATCTTTAAAAAAATTGTAAGAAAATAATAATGACATTATTACTTGTATTATGTAACTTAAACATTTATTAACATAATTTTTGTTAAAAATTAAATACAAAAAATAATTGGTTTAAACCGTCAAACCGGCCAAACCAAACCGGTTTCAATTGCTTTGGTTGGTTTGGTTTGACACTTTAAATTGGGCGGTAAGCTTTGAGAAACATCAAACCGTAATTACTGGTTCGGTCTAGATTTTATGTTCAAAAAGGCCAAACCAGACCATCAACATCCCTAGATATAGCAATTTCGATCATCTACTTCTGAACGAGTCTATTCCGGTTATCTTACATCTAAGGGTCAAACAGTTAGAAACAATAAATAGCTTGAAAGGGTACAGTTCAAATGGGATGAAAGTAGCTGAATGTATATTTATTGCATGAAACCTCCTAAACTATTTATTCAATAAACTAGATTATTGTTGAAATATTCCTAAATCGTAATTGACAGACTACAAATTATAAGAAAATGATATTTTGAAAAGACCTGATTCAGGTCAAGCCAGCCAGACTCATTTTATAGCATTTGTGATGACCCATTTTGACCTGTTACCCCATCCACACATTTTGCCACCGCTGCCATTTTACAGAACGCAACAGAATGTTTACCTCCGCAGAGGTGGGTAGCCTTGTCCACTAGTGTCAGTTTTTGTTTTAGGCTTTTCAACGGGAAAAAAGTAGTGAAAGGATCAAAGCAGAAATATACCTTAGGAGTACCAACGGCAATACTGATGTCAATATAATCTCTATATATGATGTCATCTCCATCAATGACAGCATTAATGATCGGTTGATTCTGGAGCCCACTAACAGCAGCCTGGAACATAGTAATAAATAAATAAAACCTTATAAAAGTACAACGTTAGGGGAAACAGCTATACTTACTTTCACAAATCCAGACATGAGTCCCAACTTCACTCCATGCTTCTCAAGGAAAGCGTCTTTATATTCTGATCGAAGCTTCATTAAGTTTGTCCTACATATTGAGTGTGGTTTGGTAAATACTTCGTTTTAGAATGAGTTAATCTAATAATATATTATCCCAACTTACA
Organism: Logfia minima; assembly: GCA_963921325.1. Classification (NCBI taxonomy): domain Eukaryota; kingdom Viridiplantae; phylum Streptophyta; class Magnoliopsida; order Asterales; family Asteraceae; genus Logfia; species Logfia minima. The sequence continues at coordinate 28,366,851 of OY992770.1, forward strand.
TATCGACTTCATTGAATGTGGTCAACAATGCAAAAGTATTTTGAGAATCTTTCAATCGTGTGGCAACACGCTTCCTGAGTCTTGTCATTGGGACCTACAACAAGTTCCAAGATATTAAAGAAAAGAAAGAGTGTTTTACTCGTCTCATTAAAAATTCAGGTCTAGCTCTACAACTATTGGGTTATTTTTAAAAAGGTCATGGACGTGTAGAGTATGTAATATTGATTAATACTAATTATAAAGAGCCGTCATGGAACGCATTTCGCATCAGTTTTGTTGCAGCAGGTATAAGACTGTTCTTTTGACCCCTACATAATCAGATAAACGTAATCCAAATCACTTTATCTGAACATTAACACTGATTATCACGACAGATAAATCCGCTTAATAACACACAACAAACATACCTATAACCACCACACTTAATATTTATGCAGACATTAACCAACAGCCTTTGGCTCAATTGGTTAAAAAAACAATAGAGAGTGAGACACTTACTCTTCTTTCTCTATCCTTTGGAGGCAACTGAGGTTCGGAGGCAGAAGGTTTAGGAGATGGTGGTTGTGAAGAAACCTTAGGTGCCTCTTTTGGAGCTTTTGGAGGTTGGCTTTCGGGTGTTGGGGGTGGTTTGTCTACTTTTGCAGGAGCAGGCTCAGGTGCAGCCTGAGTTGGTTGCTCAGATGGAGCCACATGAGTGGTCACACCTTCACCAGATTTTGATATGATTGCAACCTTTGTACCTGGTTCCACAGTATCTCCTTCTTTGGCAACAAACTGCACGATAAAAATTGAAATCAAAAGACATTATCTACTCTCAATCCATATGAATCTCATTCAAAACTAAAAGGTGACAATTTAGGCCCATTTGGAAATGAACTTGCCAATTTGGGTTTTTTATATCGGAAATTATATCTAAGACAATTACACTTTACAAAAATAAGAAAGATGAGCAGAGGATAAGTTTGTTTGGTCAAAAGATGAAATGTTTATTAATAGTTTACCTCTTGGATAACACCAGCTTCAGGACTAGCAACATCAATTGTCACCTGCATTATTAAGAATATTGTTTATGCCTGATAATGACATATAGGTAATGCTACAGAAACTCATTCCTACCTTATCGGTTTCAATTTGAGCAATTGGCTCATCAACCTCAACACGATCACCAGGTTCTAGTACCAGAGAATGTAAAATGTCAAAGATAACAATAATGAAAGTGTAAAAGTCAAAGAGATTGACCATTCAACATACTCTTTAGAAAGGCTGCCAGAGTGCCATCACTAATGGATTCACCCATAAAAGGGACAACAGCATCAACCAAATCACCTGCACATAGGAAATAAACAAGAAGCTTAAACCAATCAGGATACAGTTTTGTAACTAGAGACCATTAGTAAAACCATGTATTAAGAAATAGTCGAGCGATATTATACCACTATCTGAAGAAAAAGAACGACTCCACATCTGGGTCAAAAATTCTGTTTTAAGTGATCTGTAACACCGGAAAGTTAGTAAAGAAAGGGTACATTATTTATTTTATTGGTATGCTTATGTTATCTTCTTATCATTCTACCTTGTGTACTCTGAGCATTGATGCAAGTTATTGATATAAATTTCATTCAAAAAGGTAAACAGGTGGCACTTTGAACCTTTTAGCTTAGATGGGTCAAAATAGGCCAGTGAATCACCTCAAATGGGTCAAGTCATAAAATGTATTCAAAAGAGGACTGGGTCAAACAGGCTGAAAATCAACCAAAGTTCTACATTCTATTAGAATATTTAGATAACCCCTGTAGTGATGTTTTTGTAATCATATTTGACACATTAGTGACTTATAATATTTCTATTTTATATGCAAAACATAAAGTTTGTGGGCCAGTCAATCTGACCCGACCAGTGACCCATTACCCCACCCCTCGTATCTTGCCACTTCTATGTAGACTAATGGTGTATTGGTGTTTATGTTATTTTGTATATCTAAAAAGTATAAAGCGACCCATATGTTGTATTCACATAAATATGCTGCTACTCCAAAACGAATGTAATATAACTAAAATAAGTTCTTTATTTGCAGTTAAATATACATGTTTCAGGTATCTATGTAAATGTATATGTGTCTGTATGTATCTACACGATCTATCAATGCATATGTTTATATGTGCATATTGTGTGGGTGCTGCACTATCAAGAGATAGAAGGTCTCAACCTGACAGGCATCGAATAAATCGCAGCACCTGTAAATATACAAGAAAAACATTAACGAAGTAAAATTTTATGAAAAAACAAGACGTACAGAGTGTGAAGTATAGATTCTTTAGCTGAAGAAAGCGAATTACCTTGATGAATTTGTCGTACTGAATTAACATTTCTTCGAATAGTTGGTACCTATATCAATAGCACATGACATCAACCAACAATCTTATAGGAAATTAGAAAGAACGAAATAATAGCCGTAACACAAATGGACAACCTAATATCCATAGAAGCTCTTCAACTAGAGAGCTTCATTAGTATTCTTGTGCATATGTAAAGTTAACTAACAGATCAAAACTCAAATGAATTAATCCATACAACTTAGAAACACCAAATGATCATACACTTCTCACTATGTAGAAGATAACGCCGTCCCAGATGAGCATTTGACAAAATAATGGATCAAAGTGCTTCACGACATTAAAGATGTGTATCAAGCATTTCAATACTTAGTTATGATTTAAGTCAACAAGCTTTGATTTGAGTGGTAACATATGAGCAGAGCTATTTAAGAGAACAAACTGATTGCATACAATCATATATACGAGAGCAAAAAAATCATGTGATGGATGTACTACCTCGGGTGCCAATATTGCACTGCCAAAACATTGCGACGTATATCCCGTTAGTGTTGGTTGAGCCCTCCCTAAGGATCGCACCGTGCCCTAAAATTCAAACAAGTTGAATTATAGTACGTATATGTAAAGTTTTAGTAGCATTACAATATACTAGCTGGCTACCCACCCTATTCCCCGGCATATATTTTTTTTTTGTGATTCCAATAAGTAGTATAACTCTTATTTAACGGGATTAACAAAATACCAATTAGTGAAGTGAGCTTGCATACAATGTGAAAAATATTATAGTAAATCTTAGTGCAACGAACAAGACTTTTACTTGCACCGATAATGGTGTAAACTCGATTCATGCTACATGTAGGTATACTTTCAGAAATAAATTTTCTGTTTCTGCAATTAAATTGTATGTAACGGGCCATTTGAGTTTCTTTATACAAACAATCATATCAGTTGTAATGTTTTTTGACTTTTCGATATAACTAAGTTGACAATTCATTAGAGAGAATAGATACATGGAGACTATACATTCTAGGGTGAGAATAGTATTTTTATTTCCCTTTAAATCAAGTTTTTGAGTATGAGGCTAAATAGGCATAGATAGATTTAGATACATGAAAAATATCAAAATAATTATAATATATATACACACAAACACATTGATACATAAGAACTAACCAGATTAGATGAGCTTACAGAAGCAGCTTTCCGCCTAAGTACTGCCCACATCATGCTTCACTGTTACAGATCTAAAACTTGTTCAGCCCTAATTCTTATGAATTATTTTGTTAGTAATATAATTAAACTCAAATTCATCAATCAATACTATACATATATGTAAATATACATGAATATAAAAGACAGTCGTACCAAATTGTGAGATCGTAAGGGTTTCGAAACGATAAAATTACAACGAAAACACAAACTGATTTGAAATATAATTTATTATTTTTTGCAGATTCCTCTGATCGATTGATTAAACAACTAGAAATGAAATCAGGCGGAAAGCATTAACACTAAATGAATCGAATCGAATTGTTTACCTGATTAAAGGAGATGAAAAACTCCAGGTGTGCTTTTAACAGACAGATGAAACGAATTTATTTGAAAATTGGGGAAAAAGTAAGAGCATATATATGTCTGCTTAGTTCTAGAATAGTAAAACTGCAACATGGTTTTATATAATTAAATATATCTCTGTCTATTACTTATATTTAATTAAAATTAATATTAATATATTTAGTTTAATATAATTTTGTTTTATTTAATTGATACGAAGTAACTTAATGTAATTTTCATCTTGGTATGTTAACAACAAATAATTCCTCATATAAAGTTTGATGAAAAATATATGTTAAGTTCAAATTTGTAAGTCTAAAGATTTATTTGATTATGTGATTAGCATATTGTCGTCACAGACAGTAATAAATAATTTATTATTTTATTGGGATAGTTTGTATGTAAAATATCATATCACTCGAGAATGGTAATGTTATATATAATATTTCAATTAATTAAAATAACATGTCAAATGTTTTACAAATGAATATTTGCTATTACTCCGTTATACTCTGTTATATTTAAAATTTAGTAAATAGACAATATAAAATATTTTTTTCACCAGATTTCGTTTCTCCATATATATAAATTACAATATAAAGTTTTATAAGTATCTTAGATGGAGATAACTAAATGCATTATAGAGAATTTACCCATTTCATCATTTTAAAATAAAAATTTTATTTTAATATATTTTGGTATGTAATTAGAGATTAGATGTTTATTTGGTATATACAAATTTAAAATTTCAAAGGTAAATAGAAACATATAAGAAATCAAAGAGTAAAAAGGTAATTTTGGGATGTAAAACTTCCCAATGTGTATAAGATTATTTTTAAATGTAATAGTGGTAAATGAGTAATTATAATTCTCTTTTAATAATCTAAAGTTCAATATGCAAAATCCTTTATAAATAGTATTAGATAAAATAATAAACTTAGCTGAAAGTTAAGATAGAAAAATGGTATTAAATGTCAAGTGATAAATGAATTATGTCAAATTTTATGTCTATTTAAAATTACTCTTTTTCAATATTAACTTGATTAAATCTTTTCGATGATCTTGAAAACCGAAGTGAAATGTATTTTCCATTTACGTGGTCTTTCATTTTTACCAATTTTTTTCATGTTTTTTCTTTTAGTTTTATCTTCAAACTTGTTACCTTTTGCCAAATTCATCTTTCTTCTTTCAACTTAAGGATAAGTCGTAACTCATGACAAAATAACCAAATGCAATTCATTTTATTTGAATAGATAGAAACAACATCTATCTACATTATATCTTTTATATTTTATATAATGCATTATAAGAAAAATAATGAGAGAACGACGACCATCAAATTAGAGAGCAACTTGAATATCCAACCATCCATTCATTTAATAAAAAAGTTATTCTTAAATTTTCTACATGAAAGAACTAATTTTCCCCTAATGAAAGTTTTCCGCATATCCTTTCCTTATCTTTTGCGATATTCAAATTTCAAATTCCAATATTCAAACTTATTTGTTTAGCAGCTAAAAGATCGGCATTTAACATTTGTGCACCGGAAGCTTTTGATTTCTCTAAAAATTTAGAACACTAAAGAAATAATCTTTTAGTGCACTAGATTGTTTTACATCATTACGACAAAGTTCATTACATAATCCCGCCAATTCGCAGGTCTTAAACTAGTATAATATAATAGTTGATTAAAGTTCTATAACATTTTTAACATTAAAAAAAATCTTTTTTCAATATACTTCCTCAAAATACATCTTTTAAGGCATTGATTTTTATATTTTCCACAATGACATCGGGGTTTGTTGAGTTCAATTTTTTTAACCCACTATAACAATAAAAACTGTTTATATAAAATGAAACATTCAAAATTTTAAACTAACAATTAGTTTTCTTCAAATAAGATATTAAACGTTAAACTCTAATAATGAGGAATATATGTTTATTGGATCACTCATCTACGTAACCCACTAGTAGATGACAAATAGAAATAATGTGACATATACTACACTCATAAAAAGTATTTTTTAATTCAGTGCAAATAGTTGTACTAGCTGAAAGTATGACGTTAATGAGTAATAACTTACTGAAGATAATGTAATATACACATCACTCAAGTTTGTCCCTCGACGACTCAAAGAACTGAAGTGTGTTAATTATGTGATCAATGACAACTGGAATTTTCGTCAAACATATCTTAGTGGTTCTCATCAAATGAAGAAGATTAAGCTTATGAATGAGTTTACTCGCCAAACATTAATAAGTGACTAACACTTTGTTTAACAATATCTCTACTAGTATGTTCAAATTATTGAATCTTAATTCTTAAATGATAATTAAAATTACTTATTTACTTTTTTACACTCATAAACAATTATCGCTTTTATTCCACATTTATTTAGCATTTTTATTTTGTTAGAACACTAGTTTAAAATCCGCAAAATTTGCAGAATGACAACATGATTTTTGTTTTAGGGATGTAATAAGTGTTTTGGTGCTTGTGGGATGACACGGTGTAGTGTGAAGATAATTATTTTGTGGATATCAATTGGATATTTAGAAGACCTGCTATTTAACTGATTTTCATAAGGATGAAAATCTCATATGGTGCACGATTATAACCGATAAATTTTTTTAAAGGTCTTCAACAAAAGGTAATTGAAACAGTTATGAAAATGAGATACAATGATTTAAAGAATGACAATTTCAATGTAGAAAATGAATAGTATATGAGATTGATCCCATTAGTATTGTGATTTACATGTATATTGTATGATGTATGTTTTTTTTATATATTATGCATTGTAACAATATAGTGTCTAGTATTGGTTGATATGATTATTCTGTACAATATTATGCATTATGTATTTGTTTTGTAAACTTTGTTAAGAGTCTTATATTAATGATAGATTACGAAAAGAATTAGCGATACTTTTCTAATAATATGATTATCTTTACTTATCTACACCTGTAGATGTTTAGTGACTAAATAATTATAGAAACGTAGTAGAAAGCATTGCATGCCGATCTAACTTTATAAATTGCTTTTCGAAAATTTATTAGATCAAATAGAACCCAAAATTTGAACATAGACAATTAATCTAGGGAATTATGTCTACACATATCTTTTTTCATGAAAAAATAAATAAATTGGATACTAATACTTGAACCAATGCTTTACAGATCAACTTTGCTAATTGTTGACTGACCAAACCATACTTATCATCCATCACTTCCAAATCAAATTGATTAAACACATGTGCTTAATGGAGAAAAATAGAACTTGTGTCATACTCACCTTTTCAGACAATGACTAATACATTGAACCGTAATTAGTGAGCTCCATAGCCGCATACTTTATCACTGATAACCCAATATCCCAAAGAGACCATATTCATCTACATTTTAATCTACTCACAAATACTTCTGCACAATCTAAGTTCCCGAGTTAAAGCTCATTTGAGGTAGAAGCTCAAATTATGAACTTGACAACCCAAACTCGCAAATTATTAATTTACCTGAGTACTTATTGTTGGATCCATGTACATCAGAACATAATGATTTGTCAGTTGCTTCATCATTAACCTCCTTATTTTACAAGATATCTCAATAAGAACCTAGATAAAAAAAAATTATAACAAATTTTTAGAAACCCTATTATACTTTATCTATATAGATTAGATCCAAATTAAACAACACAAAATATGAAAACTGATGTTGAATTTAAGCCCAAAACTATTTGAGTGACTTAGGGGTTCGTCAAAACTCAAAAATCTGGTTAACCTGCTTTACACAATTTTTATGGGATATTTGCTTCTAATAACTTAATCTTTTGTAATACTAAATGGATAAAGTTGAATAAAATACCTTGGATACATAACATGTGGGTTTGTGAAGCACTTCTCGTACCTTAATACTTGTGGGAAGTCATTAACATCAACTTTCTCGTTGTCCTTAGTCATCAATTGGATATCTTATAAAGGATAATAATAACAAATATAAAAAAAAGTAATGGCAAAGCAAAGAACAATATGCAAAGGATATGAAATGTAGTTCACCAATACAAGTCATAAACCAAAATTAATAAAAATGTGACCATCATTTTTACAATATATATCAGCAAACTTAATTGGTTTCTTAGAACTGTGATCTTCTCTAAAGGGTTGACTATTAATGTATCAGCGAAGTCCACGTTTTCCAGTAATAGCCAAAAATTCTATCTAAATACTAACTATATTTTTAAGTAATAATCCACTGAACTACTATTAGCAAAGCTCTCCAAAAACATCATTAACTGATAAAGGAATCCAAAGGAATGCTTATATGATGAAATGTGACTAAAATAGCACATTATCTTGTAACGTTTGATTCAAGTTAGGTTTTATCTTAACACAACAAACGGGTAAAATGATTAAGAGAACCCAAAATGGTTCAATGTCAAACGGGTTGAAAGGTGCATATTGTTAACTTTAAAGTTCAACCTAAGTCAATATTCAAATTATTATAGTATTACTGAAATACTGATACATCTGTCGGAAGGTGTCTTTATGCTCCGTAATGCTAATTGAAGCAGTTAGGAGTTGACGCCTACAATATGATCACTAAGTAGACTCCCTTGGGCTTTCTATCCGTATCAAAACCCATCAAAAACATGACGATTAAGAATCACCTCTCATGTTGTCCGCTATAATGTGACGATTAAGTAAGTGTAGTCCTGCATGCATGACGACTAAGTCTAAAACATTAAAATTAGCAAAGAGGCGGGGAAGCTTGCTCGTATTTGCAAGAAGGATGCTAATAATTTATGCTCGCTTATTCAAATTGCCTGCAACTACAAAAGAGAACTAATCATCAATAATAGTTAGGTTAAAGATTGCGGGTCAGACACTTAGACAGGTCATATATTGCCCAAAGAAACCTCCTTGCTTTTACTTCCTTCAACATACAAAAATCATTAAACATCTTTGGCCTACAAAGATGACAATGTCAATTAACATTCAGAAATCCCTTGATACAGAATACACAATTTCAAATTATATGCCAAGTAAATTTTCAAGATGATAGAAATATATATAAAGTATATCTCATCACACATAAATTAGCCATATTAAATGATCTTACATGGAGCCCAGGCAAAAACCAGGAAAAAAAGACTTATAAATGATCTTACAATAATAATCTTAAAGATCACACAGACATCATCAAAATCTTGAAGGCTAGGCACTTCTACATAACCCCAATGCATTTTATGATTACTCTCCTAAATAGTCAAACTTAAAAGCACATATATGTAATTATTTTTTCTTTTAAACCTCATAAATTCCTTATCCACCTACAATCAAACAAATGTATTCACAACTGATGGAAGAATGCAAATGCTATTATTTTATATTTAAGTTCTCATCTTATGTAACAACTTATGAATAAAATGTTTCTTCTAACAATTTTCTAGTCATCACACATCAATATTAGTTAATTAAATGCATATTCGTTTATGGTAGTAAGTAAGCATGCAACAAACTATAAAAAAAACTTCATTAACAACGACAGAAAAGTAGACAAACTTGAGAACATCCACAAATCAAATACATACAAACAGAAAAGTAGACATTCATATAAAATCAATTTGAATCTAGTCCAGAATACGAATATAAAATGCAATTCAATAGAGGTAATAAACGCATATAGAACCAGGTGGCATGCAAAACTAAAACAACATTTTCCTTTTAAAAATCTCAATATACTACACTTGAATTATTCAAGAGAAAGGGAAAGATAATATATAATGGAACCATTGACGAAAATAAAACACCTTGATTACCTGAAAATTGATCATGTTCTTCTTGTACTCTGTAATTATTATGAAGGATGATAATCTTCTGTTGTACATATAAAATCTCGATGTATTACACTCGAATAATCATGGAAGAACAACAATGAAGGAAACGAATTTAGACATGAAATTGAATGATAACGGGAGCGGTAAGGTTTCCTGACCGGAAAAGGTTTGCGGCAACAGTCGTATTTGATCAGAAAACCATAAGCGTCATTACCTGTTTTTGATTGGAAAAAGGATACCAAACGCAACAATTTGTGTCGACAAGCACAATTTATATATATGAACAATCGTTCATCCAAAAAAGGAAGCCTTAAAATCGTTTATCGAATTGAAGCATGAAGAAGGAGAGATCAATGTACTGGAGTCGCTCCCGTATGATGAATAGTAACAGAGAAAGAGAAAAATAGATTGAATTTTGAATAGAATACGGGGTTTTGTTTAATCAAGGGTATGTTAGTCTTTTTAGCTGGAATAATTAGGAATAAATATGTTATTGAAAAAATGAATGGATATATCTTCAAGTTTACCTTTCATCTAACAAAGTGACAAGTGTCCTTTTATTTCTTTCGCATTTCTTCTCCTTCCTCATTTCTCAACCCTCTATTTTCCTTCTCCTCCTTCTTTTTTTGTTTTTTTTATGTTTTTATACGTTTTTTACGTTTTTCTTTGTGTTTACGCGTTTTTTTGTTATTCTTCGTTTTTTTTTTATCGTTTTTAAATGTTTTGTTTTACATTTTCATCGTTTTTTACGTTTTCCTTCGTTTTTTTACGTTTTTCATCATTTTTCTTCTTTTTTTACGTTTTCATCGTTTTTACGCATTTTTTCAATTTTCTTCATTTTTTATCGTTTTTAAATGTCTTTTTACGTTTTTCATCGTTTTTCTTTGTTTTTTTTCGTTTTTTACGTTTTTCATTGTTTTCTTTATTTTTTTACGTTTTTTTATGTTTTTCTACGTTTATTTTTACGTTTTTACGCATTTTTTCGTTTTTCTTCGTTTTTTTTATCATTTTTAAATGTCCTTTTTACGTTTTTCATCATTTTTTCCGTTTTTCTTTGTTTTTCTTCATTTTTTCCGTTTTTCTTTGTTTTTGTTACGTTTTTCTTCGTTTTTCTTTGTTTTCTTAATTTTTTTACGTTTTTATATGTTTTCTTCATTTTTTTAAGTTTTTATTTGTTTTTTTTCTGTTTTAATCGTTTCTCTTCGGTTTTGTTTTGTTTTTTTCGTTTCTTTTTGTTTTGCTTCATTTTTTTTTACGTTTTTCTTTTTTTTTTTAGGTTTTTTTTTCTTTGCCTTTTTCAATTCAATTTTTAAGAAATTAATTTTTTATTTGATTTTATTTTTGTAATTACGTTATATATGTACCCAATTTAACTACGATGCATCGTGAAACATGCATTATATTATATTAACATGATGCACTCAGACTTATATGATAATAATCCACCATATCATATAAATATGATGCACTGAATCTTTAAATTTACAGTACCATTGCTGTACCATATCATATAAATATGATGCACTGAATTTTCAAAACTTACAATACCATGATGCACCATATCTTATGAATATGATGCACGTAAAAAAAACGAAGAAAAACGAAAAAAAAATGGAAAAAACGCTAAAAACGAAGAAAAACGTGAACAAAAACAGAGAAAAACATAAAAAGTTTTTTTTTTTACAAAAAAGAAAGAATTTAAAAAAATAAAAATAAAAAAATGAGTTTCAAATATATTAAAAAAAAGGTGGAGGAATGAGAATAAAGGAGAAATGGAGAGAAAATGAGGACCGAATGAGGAGTACATTTGTCATCTTTTAATTGACTTCTTACTATTTCTACAAATTTAACCTTTTTCTTTAGAACCACATCCCTATTAATAACACATATACATACACTTATATATACACTTCATGTCTTAATTTATGTCAGTATCTGACCATTCATTCGAATCACTTTGATCCCAAACCCTCCATTTCAAATACCACAAAACACACACTCCCACCTTTTCACTCTCAAAAACCCTCCCATTCTGTCCACCCGCACCAGAAATCACCATCACAACCATCTCTTTTAGTTTGGAAGCACTATGGCCACCACCTTTACCACCATAACATTCGGCCATTGTTAGATCCCCACTTGATTCGTCGACTTCTGGGTTTCCACCTTTCGTTGTTGAGACCCGACGAGTTTTGACGATAGCAGTCATTTTTAGCTGATTTTTGTGGTTGTTCGTTAGATATCACTTGATCCGTCAAAATCCGTGGTTTTCCACCGTTTAGTGTTAAGACCCAACGAGATATAGCAAATCGTTTTTAGGGCGATGTAAGTAGGTTTTTGTTTAGATCTATCGTGTTTTCAGTGGATGTTAAATCCATTTGTAAATTCGGATTTTAATGCAAGAGGCATTCATGATTTCTGATTTTACACTCTTAGTCCTCAAAGTTTCAATTATTCCATTTTTAACCTAATAGTTTGGGTTTGTCGGATTTTAACCGTACAAGTCTCCTTTTTAACACTTTAGGCTATGGATTATACTTAATTACATTTTAGTTTACTAATTTCATAATCTAAACCCACATCTTAGGGATTTCACACATTTAGTCCCTAACGTTCATATTTTATCGTTTCTAGCTCAAGGTTTAGGTTTAATCCACATTTAGATATACAAGTCTTGGTTTTATCATTATAATTCATAGATTTATCTACATTACACTTAAACTTACTGATTTTAATATCTTAGTCCTCAAATTTACGAATTTTGCATTTTAGTCCTCCTAGTTTCATTTATCTCATTTTTAACACAATACTTTGGTGATTTAATGTTTAACAATTTAGATCTTGTTCTAATACTTGATTTATACTTAAATATATGAAATCTACTGATTTTTATGGTTAAATTCCATAATATATGATTTTTATCTCTTTGGTCCTTTTTAGTTTTTCTTTGTCATTTTTCCACATATTCTGTCCATATTTTAGTCCTTCTTTTGCTACTACTTTGACTAATCAAACGAGTTTAGTTTATTATGAAATTTTTACCATATGTTCTCGTATGTCTTAGCTTTATAGAAATGTAAGATTTGTAATTTTTGGCCACGTTTAAGGGGTTCAAACATAATTAATATCACACAAAGGTCCAACTGAAACTTTTCTGGACAGTTGGTGAAACATCCACGTGTTCACTGAGTTATACTTAGTTTCATGAAATGTAATTATACTACTTTTAAAGCTAAGATAATATGTGACCCGTAGGAAAAAAATCACTTCGTTTAGATCTATGGTTTAAAAGTTATGACCTTCCAAAGTTAGGTCAGTTGCTGTCTCTAGAGAACAGTTTGTACACTTTGTTTTAGAAATCCGTTTTGGAGTATCAATACTTGTCTAAAATTCATTAAAATGGTGAGGTTGGAAAGCTAACTCTTTAAAATTGATTTTAAAATCCAAAAACACTAAATTTCGTTAAGTTTTAACCGAGTTATACAACTCCAAAGTCGACCAAAGTTTATGTCGTTTTTACATTTGTTGTTTTAAAGCTTGTTTTGGTTATTTTTAACAAATCTTTGTTATAATCCAACCAAATACGTGTTTTTAAGTTGATTTCTAGCATGAGTGAACATCTACATATTTTAACTATCATGTAAGCATTTAAATGAAAAATCTAACAAGTTTATATTGGTCGTTTCTTTACAATGCACTAAAAGAGTAGTTTTGAGCAAGATTGAGGATAGAACTTGGCGTGGTTGAGCTGCTAGCTTCCAAATCTGTGGGTTTTGTGTTGTTTTACTTAGGAAATGAAAGGGTAATGAATTTTGAA